>JAUESF010000002.1:13717738-13728569 GCA_032274765.1 Malacoctenus tetranemus
TGTGTGTGTGTGTGTGTGTGTGTGTGTGTGTGTGTGTGTGTGTGTGTGTGTGTGTGTGTGTGTGTGTGTGTGATGGGAGGTGGTGGGGCAAATTCCAGAGTTAATGGAGACCCCCCCAACCCCCCCCATCCCTAACTTTGAGCTTGTTTATTGGAAAGTTATTACAATGTTTGTCTTGTGCTTCCTCGAATCATTATCCGGCGAGCTGCGCCCGAGCCGTTACCGATCGCTGTGTTTACATTGGACTATCTACTTACGTCGGCGGCGCAATCGAAACTCGAGATCTCGACAAAATCCCGAAACACGGTGCACTCAAGTAACCCAAGCTTTGTAAAGGATGAATTTAGTAATCTTCTAATCAAATCGGCGATCTTAAACAAAGACACTGTAGCCGTCTCTCCCCCTGCGCTCCGCAAACACGGAGCAGGTGGCCCACTTTGGGATGTAAATCCGAAAGGCCGCCCGCCAAAAATCGCATGCAGCCGCAGAAATCAGGGGGAGGCTTTTGTCTTGGAGGGAAAACGCAGATGTAGTGGGAGCATACAAAACAGGCACTTCAAAGCCAAAGAGGCACGCGCGGGAAAACAATCTTCACTTTAACAAGTGCAGAGAAAAAGTGGAGGTGGGGAGGAGGGGGGTGGGGGTCCAGGTTTAGTGTTGAAGGTATCCAGGCAATCGTCAAGGAAGCAAGAAAAAAGCCTGGTGACGACCGCGTGACGTCGTCCTCGGGCCTTGTTTGCGGACCGCGATGAGAAAACGATCGCGAAGGCACACCGGAGCCTCGAGATGACGCCCCCCCGGGGAGCCAGCGGCGGTGACGCATCAACGCAGAACTTCTTCCTTGGAGCTGACTTGAGCCGGAGTCACCAAGACAACAAAAAGCCGCCCCCCCCCGCCTCCTCCTCCTTCCCCCCTTCCTCCCAGAGCACTCCTGCTTCCTCCCACTCTCACAGGCTGCTCGTCGGAGACATGTTGAGAAAGCAAACGTGAACCCTGGAAGCCGGGACGGGAGGAAAGATGAGAGCTTTTCAGAACGGTTCCCACATCCTGGGATTTCAGAAGGAGGAGGGGTGGAGGGGGGGGGGGATCGAGCTCTGAGATGTGTCAGCAGTTTGCCAAGTGTTTTGTTTGGATCCATCGTTATGCGGTGGGTTTCCACCCCCCCAAGAGCTGTTTAATCACTGGAGAGTCAGAAAACTAAATTACACGAGTTAAATAGAAGCGCTACTAAAAAGAGAGAAACAAGTTGGTGTTGTGAAAATGTCGATTCTGGTCTGAATGAACGTTGCCCTGCATTCTTTGTATTTATGTACTTTGTATTGACACACTTCTTGTTTTGGTCTCGCTTTCTTCTTTCATTGAGACGGCTACATAGCCTGTAGCTTTATGCAATAAACAATGTTTGACTTTGCAGGGATTACTGAGGGGAATGCTGGGTTTTTTTTTTTTTATTTTTCATAAAGTATCGAGTCACAGTCTATTGTTGGAAATACTTGGGGAGTTGAACCGACATGACTGACCCAGCTGGAGCTCCGCTCCACTTGTTATTTGTGGTTGTCATTATTGTCCCAAAGAAATGCAAACAAAAAAATGGTCTCCATCTGTTTTCATTTGGTAAGATTAATTTCAGAGCTTAAAAAAAATTACATGACATCAGAAAATTGATTCCATTGAGTGCTTATTATTCCTGGGTTTGATTTTTGGGTTTTAAAGTCTGCCACTGAAATGTGACTTGCCTTCTTCATGTTTTTCTGACAGCCGTCGTCTGGTTTTTGCCGCACAGATGTATCAGACCTCATGGTGCCACAACTGAATCTTTTGTCGCGAATCGTCTCAGTTTGAAACCTGACCATTGTCCGGTCCCCCTGCAGGACCGCGGCGCCGACCCCGCAAACCCCCCCGCCCAACGAAGGCCTCCGACCCGAGCGCCCACGTCTCCCGACATCCCGCTGAATGAGATGTCAAACCGAGAAGGCCTCCCCTTTTTGAAATCACCAGTCCAGCAATCACCCGAAGGGGAAGACAGGAGGGAGAGCGCGAGCGAGCGGCTTCTCGCCCTCGGTGGCCTGTTATCCTATTGTTGCATAAGAATAGTAGTCATGAAAAAGAAAGGAGAGAAAAAAATGTCACGTTCTGATTCCCCACACGTCCTTCGTACAAAGGGGGAAGGGGGGGGGGGCGGCGAGCATGCTTGCAGCGGCAGTGGAGGGAGTTGTTTGTCTGGGGCAGCGCTAGAGAGCGGAGGGCTGAGGGGTGGCACACTTCACAGGCCAGATGGAGAAATATGCCTGGCAAATAGAGCAGAAATTCTATTGTTGTGGGTAATGACTTTTCTGCAGGAGTCATGCTGGGAATATGAAAGGCAACCCCCACCGGCCCGCACACACACACATGAATATTCTCATCCTCCAGAAGCTTCCTCCGGCCTCCTCTTTCCTTATTCCCCCCTTCAAGACAAATCCGACAAGCCAAAACAATCCCTTTTTTTCTCCAGAGCCTCCATCTCCACTCTCTCCCTTCTTCTTTGCAACAGAGCATCAAACAAACGCACCCTTCTCTGACGAAAAAACCAAACCTCCCCCATCTCCACCTCTTCCTTTGTCCTCCTTTACCTTCTCGACCAAGACAGAATCTCAGTATCAGAATCGTACGTTTCCATTGATGTCGTCCACTGACCTTCTGTCAAAGCCATTCAAACCAGCGTCCTCCAGAGCCTCTCGCATCGTCTCTCCTCCTTCCAGATGAAACTAGAAAATCAATACATTGTATTTTCATCTTCGAGAACCTTTCTTGTTTTTTGAGGTTCCACATTTGCCTTCGCAACCCAAGCTTCTCAGACTTTTGTGACTGTCAGAAGAGATGAAAACCACTGAAAACTGGTAGACCTGAATCACTTCCTGTCTGCACTACGCTTGAGAACTACAAGTCCACCTCCTTCCACCAGCTCTCAATCAAGCCAAAAAACCAACATGTTCTTGCTCTTTGCTTTTTCCACTTCCCGTACAAAGTCTGCAATCGCCACATGGAAATTCAGTGACTAATCTATGCTCACAATCCAAACCACATAAAGATAGAGTGAAATTTTCATTAGCACCAGCCACTAAATATAGCTTTTAGCGTGTAATAAGCAGGTGCCGTCCCCGCTGGGGGTGGCATCGGAGATTCTCATTATCCCATTAGGCACATGATGCACTTTTCCAGGGTCGAGGCAAACAATTAGTATGATCACGACGCTGGCTTGCACACTGTTTCCACGCTGGCTTAATTAGGACTCAAGCCACAGAGGCTCACCATCAGTGGTTTGAGCCCGGTACTCCCACAACAGGTGACCATCCGCAACGAGCCACGAAACACAGGGTGGAATTAAAAAGGCGCAGTCGGATGAGTTCATCGTTGATGGTAAATGCTGAAGCTCGGTGCCTTTTTTCATGGAACGTAAGTGCGCTTTTGTAGTAACGGCCTGTTTTCTCGTCAAACCAAAGCAAAAAGAAGAGTTTTTTGTCGTCAGAGCGAACGTTTGACGCGGGTTTTGAAAAAACATGCTCGAACGCGCTGGGCTAGAGAACCCTTCGGAGCAGCGCTGAGGAGGCCGCCCAATGTCACGCAGAACAAACGTCGGGAACTGTACATAACACCATTCAGACGTGCAGGAATACCAGCAAGGTTGCGGGGAAAACAGGGAGACCGCGATTTTCATTTCACAATCGCACAAAAGGTGAGCGCGGTGACGCAACTCGACCTCCCAGAGCGGGGGGAAGCTCAACAAGCGGCACCCCGACGCCAACTCCATGACCATCCTTTTTCCTAGTGATGAGTAAAAAGGAGCGGACCAGAGGCAGGGTGGGGAGAGGCTGCTGTTACACATTGTTTTTTTTTTTATTCTCTTCCTTTTGATTGGGAAGAAATGGGTTGGCGCTTTAATGGAGCCATTTTGTCACTCGTCTCCTGCTTAAAAAAGCCGGGGGGGGGGGGGGGGGGGCAAGGCGGGTGTATGCTATCCGCCACCACCCCCCCCCCCCCCCCCCCCCCCCCCCCCCCCCCCCCCCCCCCCCCCCCCCCCCCCCCCCCCAAGGCTGGTGAATGATAGCCGCCAGCAACTCGCAGCACACATGATGGCCACACATTAGCGAACAGAGCTGCGTGCACGATGTCGCGGCGCTCGCTTGGCTATTCGAATCATATCATTATGCCATTTCCCACCAAACAGGAAGCAGTGGCGCTAATGATAAACTCATCCTTGGATACAAGTGGAGCAACATGTCCTCCCCATGAAATATTTACAGCCTCGCAGCCTTGGGTTTGTACCACCTTGAAGAATTCACATTTGCAAAACAGCTTCCCACTTCACATCAGTGTACATTGTGGTGTATTCAGAGAAGAGGGTTCTCAAGTAGCCAGAAAAGTAGGACTCATTTGAATCAGAAGCTTTAATTGCGCGCCGCCTCAACAGAAGATGAGGTCATCATAGCGAGGGGATCCCTAAGCATCCCATAATATGTTTGCATGTGTAGCAACTACACAGCACAACGCAGGACATTGAGTTAATTATGAACCAAATTAGCAATCGTTTCTTGTCGAAAAAGAACATAGAGATCATTCTGTTGCTTTTACAAATAACAATAAATGAAAGTTGGGTTTGATTTTTGTGAAGGAATCTCTCCCATGACTCGTCCATTAATGTCGCTCACCGGCCAATCAGTGGCCGATAGTCTGCTGACATATTTTCATAGGAGGTGCTCAAAGGGAATTTGCTAGCAGGCACCATCACGTATTGCAAATCGTTAAAACAAAACAAGTGGAGCCAAATTGATGCAGCCTCGACTCAATTGTCTTGACAACAAATGCTATCACATCAGGAGATCAACACTGAGTGAGTCATCAGGGGGGGGGCCCAAAGGAAGATACCTCTTCAACAAATTGCACCCAGGGGTGATTGTTTATATTCGTAGCACTGGGTGATTGCAGTGTTGGTGCGAACACTCTCCAAAGTGTCACCGACGTACACTGAAAGTAGTCCCTGAAAACTTCGCATTGGCTGAGTCGCTTTGATTGAACGCCCCGAGTTCTCTAATTAGAGACACTTGCTTTTTCTATTTTTTTTTCCGGGAAGCAAAGGCAGCAGACGCGCTCTGATGATAATCAAGCCCCCTGAATTATGGTGGGGGCTGCAGTCACAGGTGCTGAGCCCTCGAACGGAGATGCAAGGGAGGGGGGGCTAAGCGGCGCTAACCGTATTGATTAGCCACTAGCACTCTGCTGCCACACAATCAGCAGTCGGCGCAGTCGATGGAACGGGCCGCATCTGCATCCACTCCTGGGTCTCCGCCGCGTGGTCAGCTAATCATCATCACAAACCATTCAGGAGAAAGACTCGGAGGGGGGGGGTGGAGTTTGATTGCTGCGAGCGTGAGCGATGCGTTTGAGGAACGTCTTTGAGGGGCGAGGGTGATCGAGGGTTTGCTATTTTTGATGCAAGTGGAGGATGAATGTTTTGTTTTTTTAATGGCTAATCCTGTCGGCCCTCTTCTGTTTAGCATCTCGTTGGTTTTGGTGTCCGTCCTGATCTTCGCGGTTCCCTCGAAATCTGTCTGTACTTCGCCTTTGACGCTTGGAAGGTACTTCGGGAGCCATCGTTTCCCGACTCCGGCGTGACACTGCTCCTCCGTGCCGAACAAATCACTCTGCCGCGGCGAGCGCAGACACCCAAATGTCATTACAACCCAGCTGCGCCACATTCGCCGCGATTCCATAGGTGATTTTATCCAAATGCGGAAGCTTGACCTTTTTAAATTCATATGATCTGCCGCCATCTCTGTAAAAAAGAGATGCTCTGTGCGAACAAATGAAGAGGCTGGAAGAAGAGGGAGAGGAGAGAGAGGGAGGACCACCTGGGACGGAGGATCTTCTGTGTGGGTCTCGGGGAAAGGACAACAGAGGTGTAATGAGGATGGTGATAGACATCAGGCCGGAGTCGTGTTACATCCGCGTCGAGAGAGAGAGACGGCAAGAGAGAAAAAAAAAGGCCCGAGACAAAGGACTGGGGGCCTGGAATAAAGCCGGGGGAGAAGCAGATCCCCCACGTCTGACTCCGCAAGTCTGATTCATGCCTCTTTCCTCCTCCTTGCTTGTCGGGAGGAGGCGAAGCGGCCCGGTTGCATATCGGGCGCTGTTCCCTAACAACTGGGGGGGGGGGATGACAGCGGCAGCAGACGTTGTAGCAGCGAGGCTGAGCAACGAGCGCTGGTGAAACACGAGCCCCCCCCCCCGCCACCTCCCCGGTGTACAAACAAGACACGGGCTGCGAGGGAGGCGTCGGTGGCTGTGCAGCAACTCTCTCTTCTCCCACCCCCCCTTCTCTTTGCTCTTTGTTGTGTTTCCCAGCGTCTGGCCGATGCTTATCTCCAACTGTCAAGATAGCTTTTGCCATGTTGATGGAAGGTGGAGGGGGAGCGAGCAGCACACGGGAATGGAGTGAAACCTTGTTTGTAACAGGAAGCACTAAAAACACAGTACGTACAGATGTGGTTTATTTATGATGTTGCTACAAGCTCAGATGTGATGTAGCAGAATGCATGGAGGACCTGCGCAAACAAGCAGCTGAGATCAAGCTTTGGCTAGTTAGCGTGCTACTTCATGATATAGTGGATCCGACTGCTCAGTTCAATGCCCATTGTTGGCGTTTAGTGGTTCACTATGTACTGGGACCCAACTGTACCTACTGGCGCCACACACTAAGATTTATGGTGACTTCTTGTGGTCACGATGGAGACAATGGAGGGGGAGGTGAAAGGAGGTGTGAGGGTGCAGGCTGGAGTGGAGGAGGGGGGTGTCGGTCGTCACTAAGGCCGGGTTATTCCAACACCAAGGAACATTCGTTGATCGCCCTCATCGTCGAAGCTTGAGCGCTTGATCAGCTTTCTCACACATGGAATCTGTCTGTCATGTGACCGACAAGCGTGTCCAGGCTGCCTCCGTCCAGCATCACGGGATGTCGGTGTTGAAGGCCAACTTTAGACTGAACATGGACCCAGTCGCACTGTTTTGAGTGGAGCTGCTGGAATGTAGAGCGGCCCCCCCCCTCCATCAAACGCGGAGTTCTCGGCTCCCCAGCGTTCCAAGGATTCCAAAACTTTCATCTCGGTGTTTTAACAGCACTATTTTAGGTCATGTTTGTACTGATGAATATGTAAATGTTCAGTGTTTACTCTCATAATGCTTCTGCGGCTTCATCGGCGGCGGTGGGAAGTCCACAGAGGACTGGGAGTAACCCCATTAGCACAGTGCTGGATAACCACGCCGGGGCCCAGGGGAGGTCATTATGAAGGAGCTGTTTGCTATCTTCATATCTGTGATTAACATACGCAACGCTGATTACTTCTTTCCACATTTAACCCAGATCTATATTTGAAGTAGTCTATAATGTTAAAAAAAAGAGAGAGAGAGGAAGAGGGAAACAAACAAAAGCTTGTGTGACGGTGTAAAAACATCACAGACATCCGTTCCTCAGATGCTGGTTTTTGTTCAACAGGTTGAAAGTTGTCAAACACGTGCACTCATACGCGCGCACGAGCTGCGAAATGAGGGTTTTTCTCGCCTTTTTTCGATTTTTTTTAAAGGAAAGGGAGCCGTTCGCTGCCAGACGGCGCGGTGGCCGTTGGAGAGGAAGGTGCGTTCGGGTTTGAATGACAGGAAGATGTGACAGGAACTCGCGCGGGGATCGCGCGGGCTCCCAACCCCCCGAGAAACCAGCTGCAGGAGTCGGTCCAGCGCCCGACGGCTCCGTGTTTACACGGGAAGGCGGTGTGAATAAAGAACAATTCAATCACCGGGACACGCCTCTGTTTCCATTCCTGGGGAAAAAAAAGAGAGAATGAAAGGAAAAAAAAATAGGAGAGGGGGGGCGGTCTGTCTCTGTTTGCTGGTTGCCTCGCGTCGGGTTCCCAGCCAGCGTTTAATTCAGCTATTGGGAGGCGATGGGCGAGCGTTCAAGCAAACGCCAGCTCCGCTTACCGCGGCGCTGCCTCATCCTTCGACGTGTCAGCCCGCTTGCCAAGTGGTTCGCAGGCTGGTGGACGCGCACGAGGTCTGATCCGGCCCGGCCCTCCGACTTCTAAACAGACAGGCGGCTGGGTCCTCTGGCCTGCTTTGTCGGGGGGGAGGGAGGGGGCTGTATCATTAGGCAGACAGCACGAGTCTCGGAGGACGTTTCTCGTTGCATTTTTAATGCGGCGATGAGCGCGGGCGGATTTGCACATTCAGCTTTACGTTCCGGTAGACGAGCAGGCGGCTTTGTAAAAGAGGGAGCCGTTGCAGCTCCGAGTGCAGATGTGCAAGTTTGGGTTGTCTTGTCATGTAGAGGAAGCAGTGTGTCACGTTACGCCCCAAACTGGAGTAAGATCGTCCAAGAATCCCATTTTTTTTCCGGGTCATGAACTCACCGTGGACTGTTCACTGTCACATGTGAACGAATAAAAACTGGGACTTTTCTCCCAGGCGACTTTTTTTTTCTCCCGGGAGGAAAAACTGATAATGCGGAGCTCAGTTGTGAACACCAAGGTGGCAGAAAAACGTCCGACAAAAGGGGGGAGAAATTCAATCCCCGGCTTCTTTTGTCATCTCTGTTCAGCGAGAGCGATCGGCGCGGGGGGAGTGGGTGTGAGCAGAAGACCGTCCCCGAGGGGGAAGGTGACCGGGATGGCGAGGCCGTGCCTGAGAACTTCCTTCGACCTCTTGAACCATTTTTTGGGATCAAAAAAAACCATCATTCTCACAACATTTGTGTTTGGAAAGAAACAAGGATTTGGAAGCTTTTCGACCGTCCCTCGATGGTCCACTCCGTCGAAAAATTGAAGATGAGGTACTTTGTATTAAACTGACAATGCTCCCTCGCCTGCGGACTCCTCGCCAACGTGCTCGCTGGGGGAGGGGGGGGAGGGCTTCGCGGGGCGCTTTTGTGGGCCGGGGAAATTTTTCCATTCGCACCTCCGTCCCTGTTTGTACTCGCAGCTGTCAGACCTGCCATTGTCCGGCGGGCGCCCTCGCCGCTGAATCGGAGCCGACGGCGGACGCGTCGGCGAGGACGGCCGGAACGTTTCCTCGGAATTTTATCGAGGCTTCCTTTCTGTGGAGGTTGCTACGGGCGACGCGTTTGACGTTCGCACATCTTCATAATCACTGGAATTCTTTTCACGAGCCAAAAGGTCATTGTTGTTACCTTTAGAACGCCAGGAATCTCTCTGTAATCGCTTGCTTTAATAACTTTTGCCTGTTGACAAACGGAAGGTAGCTGTGACTAATATAGAAACTAAAGGCCTCTCTGACTTCCCTCCCTGAGTTTGGCTGTAAACAAAAACACAATACAAGGCCCTTCTGCGTTTCTTGCGCAGTTTCTTTTCTCACCGATGTCTTTATCGGATTTCTCAGTGCCTCAGTGGTGGGCTGTCCCGGTCTATGAGGGGGGGCACAGTCTTTAAATACTCCAACACACCTGCTTGTAATGAGCAGGCTTGTCATCGGGTCCGGTCTGCGGAGCGTCAGGGGGACTTGCTCATGAGGTTCAGGTGTGTTGGAGCTGGAAGACATTGAACACATCGACGCACAAGTGCAGGTCAGGTCATAACTGTGGTGAGCAGGTCATCAGGTGGAGCTGAGGTCATGTTGAACTTCAGAACAGGTGAGGCTCTGTTTTGTTTTTCATTCTTACTGCTTGATTTTTTTATTGTTTGGTTTCAGTTCGATGGTGTTTGCATCGCCGTGACGACCCCGTGTTGACGTGACGCCCACCTGTAAAGGAAAAACCAGCTCAATCAAAGCACGATGACGTAAGTGTTTGTATTTATCCTCTCGAAGCTGTTTACGTGCCTCTTTTCCCCCTCCTCTGGACGTGGACATCGTGAGAATCCAACGCTTTTCGCCGCTCTCTAACGACGGAGTCGCCTCCAGCTCCGAGCACAGGGAAAAAACAATAAAACTTCCCTTCAAACAGGTGAACGCAGGCACGGTCAAATATATGCACCGTCATGCCTCGGCTTGCGAGACGCGTGCGCTCGGAGCGCAGTGGGAGCGACTTGCCTGCGATGCAGACGGAGAGCTTTGGCTGGCCCATTGTTGTTTGGTAATGTAAAACAGCAAACACTTGCCAGGCCGCCCTGCTGTTCCGCTGCGCAACGAGCCAAGGCCCCCGACAAACATAAGGTACCAGCTGGTCAGCACCCACTTCCACAGAAGTAATTTGCAAACGGTAAACGCTTTCATCTTACTGCCTGATATGCACGCACACACACAGACACGCGCGCACACACATATATATACCAGAAGTATGAAAGCGCCCGAGGGTGCTGCAGCATATCCGCGCCGAAGAGAACAGTTTTGAAGTTCTGCAGGTTTGAGATGTTAATGTTTTCCAGGTTGAGCCCGGGTGGAGTGGGAAAGGGGGAGGCGGGAGGAGGGGGGGGGGTCTCGCCTGGAGTACATTGCATGCTCAGGATGATTCTGTACCTGATCCAAAGGATTCTGGTGCTCGCGCCGGGACCCAGGGGGGAGGGGGGGGGGATCAAGGGGAAGGAAGGGAAAAGCGTGAAGGGAGGGAAGCTGGAGATGAATGAGCGCCGTGGAAGTTCGAGACATCCTCGCTTTTTTACATGTTTTGGCCAAAAAACGATTTGGAGTTTTCACATCTTTTTTGCTTCCACGCTTTTGGAAACTAGTTTGACAGCAGCGGAGGAGGAACTTTCCTGAGCTGGGGGTGTGTGTGTCTGTCTGTGCGTGTGTGTGTGTGTGTGTGTGTGTGTGTGTGTGTGTGTGTGTGTGTGTGTGTGTGTGTGTGTGTGTG
>JAUESF010000002.1:13728669-13744884 GCA_032274765.1 Malacoctenus tetranemus
GTGTGTGTGTGTGTGTGTGTGTGTGTGTGTGTGTGTGTGTGTGTGTGTGTGTGTGTGTGTGTGTGTGTGTGTGTTCGGAAGGGGGGAGGGCTAACTCTTATCCCACGAGTTTATCTACAGGTGCACGGCAGAAGTTGCGCATTAACAGGCGAGACAATTGCTGACTGTTTATTGAGGGATTCAAACTGAGCTTTTCGGGGGGGGGGCAGGCTTTCACTAGAATGCTGATCCAGTAGAAACGTGGGGGGGGGGGGCACGCAGAAACACGACTTGGTAAAGAAGGGGGGAGGCCTGCCTCGTCAGGCGTTTACATTGATACGGCCGAGAAGAGGGCGAACCTCTCCTCCTCCGCCTTTCATTCCTCCCTCCTCCTCTTTTCACCTCCTGTCTCGCATTGTTCTCCGTTCCGCGCCTTCATCAGCACTTTCTCCCCATTTGAAGGCGAGGGATTATGCAAGAGAGGCAGCATCAGATGATAGGTAACTCGCACCCCCTCTCCCCCTCCCCCTTCCCCCTTCCCCTTTTAGTTCCCACCCCCACCCCCTCTTGTCTTTAAGTCTCTCGACTGCTGAGCATGTAAATCTGCGGAGCCTGTAAAAAAAAAAACACAACTCAACAGTCAAGCCAGTCACTGACAGGCAGCGGTGTCAGCACACACACATACACACACACACAAGCTGGTTTTTCTTTAAGTCAAGGTCGAGAACATGAAAACACACACAGAGGCTCCTCGTAACACGCGAGCGTGGGCGAGCTGATAATGGCGAAGCCTACAGGGCGCAGATGTTAGAGCCGTCGTGAAACAGCGGCGTCGGGTGCCATTGTGCGGCGAAGGTTCGATCCCGAGGTGGGGGTGGGGGGGTGGAGGGGGGGGCTGGGGGGCGGCGCGCAAAGCCACACGAGACGTCGATTTCCATGTCCTGAGTGCGCGGCGGTGGCAACGGAGCACTTTGTCGAGTTTTATTCTCTGTTTTTTGTCATTGAAAGAAGCGAAGGAATTTACAGCGTTGCTTCTAAAAGCTCATTATCTGCCGCATTCACACCGACACGCTGCGTCAGTGGTTCGCCCGGCGCTCCCCGGCAAAAACTCCTACTGGAGAAAGAAAAAAGGGAAAATCAGGAAACACAGGAAGGACATCGAGTCCACCTGAATCGGTGAAGACAGACTGAATGAAAAGGGGTGAAACTATGAAGCAGCGCCGCTCTCCGCGATCGGCAGCTTCTCTTACCGGATTATCTTAAAGTCGATCAGGAAACAAAAAAAAATCCACTCTTGCGCACTGTTCTTTATTGACCTCCATCAGAACCTTTTTTTCTTCTTCTACTTTTTTTTTAATGTGTTGTTTTTCTTTTTTTTTTATCGACGGCGCCGGATCTCGCGCGCGCTGCCCCGGAAACATCATCTGACGCCCGCCGGACCGCGGCGCATTGATTTATCGGGTGTCAGCGGGTGAACTGTCTCTGAACCTTCCGCGTCTCCTCAGCGCCGTCCTCTCTCGAGTCACAGCACAACCCCCCCCCCGTCCCCCCACTGAAACCTCGCGCTGTCCTTTGGAGTTGATGAAATGACGCCTTCCCTCTCCCGGCCTTTGAGGGACCGCGTTCAATACCTCGAACTTTTTCTGATCCCTGGGATTAAAGCTGGCTGTGCCCCCCCCACCCCCACCCACCCTCCACCCTCCTCACTCACAGATCTAAAATAAACCCCCCTACAATTTCTTTATATGCATGCATTTTTCATAAGCGCTTTAATAATTCATCCCAATAACACTCAGTTACTTTGCCATTGATCTTTTCCCTGCATTACCGAATCGTCCGCCCAGACTTCCCATTACACAATCAAGGTTGGCTTTTTCCTGGCATCACCGTGTTCTAATTAGTGACTTAAGACATTGAACCTATTCAAAACAAATGCAGGATGCCCGTGTCTCATTGACAAGACCTGTTGATCCCCCCCCCCCCCTCTCTTCGGCATGCCGGTAAAACCATCAGAAGCATTGTTTTGCTTTGCCCCGGATCCCGTCTGGCACCACACAGGAGGTCTCTATGTTTTGCTCTCATTTTTAATAATGCTATTAAACTTTACTGTGCAATGAAAAGGGCCGCGCTCGCAGACATTAGCTGCAGCCGAGGAGACCGAGTTGGGCCGTAATTTGCGGCGCATTATCGCCCCGGTTTTACCGTTAATGTGATGACCCAAAGTGGCTGGACGGCTCGATGCCGGCAGATTGGACGAGCTCAGAATTATTAAGCAATAAGAGCGGTTTTATACTCGCTGCCTGGAAATGCATCTGTCACAGAGGAGGACACACGCACGGACACGGGGGAACATCCTTCACTCTGAATAAGTCAGGATTTCACCCCGTTTCACCCCCTCCCCCCTCCACCGCCCCTGAAATATGGAAAACACAACCAGCTCAGGAGCGCATCCACTACATGCAGCGCTTGATGAATCCCCACCTACCCCCCACCTCCCATCCCAACTCCTGCACGGACCCCAGTGATGAAACACTACATCGTCTCGCCCGCACGTGAGTGTCACCCCGCATTACGCCTCGGTGGCTGCACCGCATGCTCGCGCCGCTCCGCGCCGTGGCGCTGCCGCCGGGCCGATCTGCCCGGCAACATCTTATCCCAGGCATGACAGATACGCGCGTTGAGCTGCTGGTGAGCGGAGGGAGAGGGGGGGAAGCCGGGTGTCGGGTGTGTGGGTGGTCTTCGAGGCATGGACGTCAGGGAGACGGGGTCATGGGATGTGTGTGTGTGTGTGTGTGTGTGTGGGGGGGGGGGGCTTGCTTTTTCTATATTAATTGGGTCCCAGTTGCACGTTTATCTCAAATTGAGGAGGCCTAAATTTAATAAACAGGTTATTAGAATGTGGTTAGGTTTACATTAAGTTCAAGGGTTTAAATTATTCATTTACCATGTGATGACAACTTTCTATGACTTTTTAAGAGAGCATTAAACTGCAAGGGGGGAAATATGCAAAGCAGCTTCTCAAGAAAACTCCTCCTCATGCCTATTTTTGTATTTCTCGCACAATCCACCCAGCACATTCTGAGCCTTGACAATTAGGATCAACTACAGTTTTACTTGTACAGCACCAGTCGGATTATAGGATCTTCTGTTCTGGCTTTCTCGTGTTTCACATTTGCATAAATTTGCATGCCAACAATAACAAAATAACAACAACAAAACAAAAAAAAAAGAGAGAGGAGTTTCTCGGCACCGCGAGAATTGTTCCGTCCTCGGGTAGATTCGCTGATCACTGAAGTTTTTTAATGAAACAAATTGCTTCGAGTCCTGAAACGCCGGTGCAGTCACGTCGGGTCGTCCCACAAAGCTGGAATACAAATTCCTCGGCCGCCTCCACCTGCACCATCAGGCCCGGCAAACACCTGCGCTAAGAAATGAGAATCCGGCCGCGGGCTTGAACCCGGACCAAAGGAGTCAAGGGATGAAGGCCGAAGAGGGGGGGGAGGGGTAAGAGAAGGTGGGGGGAGGCCTGGCAGTTTGTTCAGCCACGATAAGGAAAGCCAATACTGTAGGAGGGAGGAGACGGGCGAGATAAAGACCCCGTGATGACTTATTCCATAAAGGACGGACTGTGTGGAGGGAGAACCTGTGAACGTACACAGATTGATTTGGGCGAGCGGTTGAAAGTGAGAGGAGGTGGGAGGGGTGCCACAGAAGGGGGGGTTGGGAGGGGGGGGGAGTGTAGTGATGGACGCTCATGGTGGATGTCCACATTATTGTTCTGGCAGAGCAATCTTCTCCAATCTTGGCAGTGCGTAATGGAGGCACGAGAGATACCAGGTGTTGTTCCCCGGCTCTATTCGGGGAGGCGGGACCACATGCCAGAGTGAATTGGATGAACCCTTTATTGTTTGGCCCGCACTCAGCTAGGTTGCGGCCGCGGGGGCCCCCACTGTTTGCAAAAACCCCCAAGGACACACCGGGAGAGTGAGAAAAAAAAGGAGAAATACAGAACAAATAGGGGGGGTGTTGAAAATAAATAGCAGGTCAGACATAGAGACGAAAACAAGGGGGGGGGGGGAGAAAATGGGAGAAGATGAAAAGCGCGAGCGTTGTGCTGGGTGTGGTTAAACAGGCTTTTCACTTTCATAGAGCCCGGTTGGAGCCATCATTCCTTTGGAGAGCAAACGGCTGAAAACAGCCACTCTCAAACGTCACTGGCTTCACCCCAAAAACAGGCCTATCATGTGTTTAACCCAAAACTCTTGCTTGATGCGATGAAATGATACCAGTAGAGAGCATCTTGTCAGCCTCCTTCCTGTTTAATGGGTTCAAGCTGTGAACATTAAGACCAAATTCGACCTTTTTTCATGTCATCATGACAGAAAGCTGAGTCCAATGTTGATGTTTTCTTCTTTATCCTGTTGTGAATGAGGTGTGAATACCACCTCGAGGTGTTTATCACCAACACGCGCCTTTCCAGGAACGTCTCCAGCTGTTCTCGGAGCGCCGTCGCTTTAATTCCTTCGTTTCCTGGCGAACGGCGTCGGTGAAGGCGACGGAATCCAAAGAGGCGAGTTTTAATTACCTGAAATTGTCCTTTGAGGAACATTTTTCGTCCCCATTAACTTTTTTTTTTTCTCGTCCTAATCAAACATGGAGATGCTCTTAATTTGGCGATCCACTGATAATAACCCAGTGATTACTCACTCCTCATCAGTTTGATTGCAAGCAGGTCTCCGCCAACCCACAACACACACACACACACGCACATGCACACTCCATGCAGACATGCACGCGCACATGCACTCTCACACATACGCACAAAGACAACCTCTCATTCTAAAGAGAGTGAAACAAATAAAGGGAAGTGAGTGTTGTAGTGTTTTTTATGGCACACAGGGACTGGAGATCATCAGATTAATAACCTCCTCTTTTATGAGGAAAACAGTATTATTGTGTTTGGTCATCTGAGCATGACAAAACAAGCCAATACACGGCCTGCCGCAGAGCTGATTATTGTCCATTATGTTTGTTTAGAGGACTTTGGTCGGACCCAGAAGGATTAGGACTGATTTAGAGACTGAAAAGAGGGATTTGGGTGAGAGTGTGTGCGTTTTTGTGTGTGTGTGCGTGTCTGTGTGTGTGTGTGCTGAAACTGTTGCTGTGAAAGTGAGGCGGCAACACTTTGACTCATTCTAACCCAGGCTGAAGCGCACGCTGCCTGGTTGCCTGGTTGCCTGGTGACTCGGTCGCTTGCCACAGTGTCAATGCGTTCTCATACACACACGTAAATAGTTGAATCCGTGCGTCTGTGTGTACGTTTGTCTCTTCTTCATTTGTTTTGCTGGTACGTTTGAACACCAGCGGTGGTGGTGTTGGGCTGGAAAGCGGTGGAGATGCTGCGTCTCTCCCACCTCACGAAAACAGAGTCGGAGGAAGGAAATACACCTCGCTCCATCGTCCGCACGTCGGATTACAGCTCACTTAATAAAGCCCTTCGCTTTGTGAGGGAATAATGGCTGCGCGCATAACACGAGGAGAAAGAGGGAGTCATTTGCACCAGCACCGGCATTTCGATGATCATAAAAGCATGTCGGCATTTTGGATTGATTGCTGCCCGAACCCAAACAGAGACGACGACGAGTCAGAAAGTTTTTCAAGCAAGAAGGCGGATTGTGGTCTGGAAGCGATGGAGATGTTTTGCGGCATGCGATGACCGCCCCCCACCACCACCCCCACCCCCACCCACCACCCCCTCCCCACGAACGCCACCTTCTCCGTGTTCCCCGCTTGTCATTAGTGAAGAGGCCCGCTCCCACAGGCGGGTCACCTCCAGGAAGGTGTGAGGAGAATCTATTACAGCCACTGTCATGTTCTCTCTCTCAGGGGCAATCACAGAGGATGACCCCGCCCCCCCATTCTCCCCCCCCCCACTCCTCCTCCTTTCCTCCTTCCGCCTCCCCGGACTGGCCAGCCATTCCTTTTTTTTTCTGTCATTTAATATCACTTTTTCTTCTTCAGCTCTCCTTCTCTTCCACTCACCTCTTTTCCTTTTTAGTCTATTCTTTCTCTCATGACGCCCTTAAAGCTGGTCCAACTTCTGCTGTCACTGAAGATATCAAAGTGAGTCATTTCCGTTATTTTTACTATATTTACAACCACTTTTTTCAGTTTTTCATTTTCAAACTGGTAACTAAGGCAGGGTGGAAATAATCGGAAAGTTTAGTTCATTTCCTTTTCACTGTCATCAACAAGCGATTCGAAAGGATCTACTCAACTGAACCAACAGTACAGACAATGGTGGCTTTACAAACTCAAGCTGTTTCAAGGGCACGAATACAGAAGCTTTACATTTGATTACATTACATTATTAACGTAACTGAGCTGCCTTTTCATTCCATCTGTTTTTCTTATAGGAACAGATAAGGTTGGTATTTTTGAACTGCCTCTAAAACAAATTCACAGAAGGTAGTTTGATTCTCGAATCCCTTTTTTTCGCCGTACCTTTTTTGGTTTCCTCGTCTCCTCGCTGCTCCGCTCCTCAGCTTCCTCTCTGCCAACAACGTGTAAATGGCGTCAAATCGCCCTCGTCAGACATTGGATCCAAACCCCTTGTGTTCTTCTGGGCACCGGGAGGCCCAATTCACTCCCATCTTTAGGATTACTGGGAGCAAGAAAGACAAAAGCATAGCAACACAAGAAAAACACATGATTACCTGTAGCTGGGTGTGGCAGCTCCACGGCAGTCGGGAGACGGGGATGGGAGGGAGGAACAAAGAGTGATAGCTGGCTGCGTTTGGGGGGGGGGAGTGATCGAGGGAGGGGGCGGCTGTTGACGTGCGCCTGTCTCCGAAAAGCGAAAGCGCTCTCGCCACGCGTCTAATTAGCTGACGTGTTCATTAGCTCCGTCAGGAGATTAGGCGTTCGGCGTTAGGTGTCAGGTCGGCACGCTGCGGCGCTGCCGCTTTCTTTATCTTGTTACTCCGCATGTTTAAGTTGTGTGAGAAGCACCCACGCTGCCTCCGCTTTATTTTTTTTCTTCCGCGCACCCAAATAAAAAAAAGTCGAGGCTTTGAAAAAAAACATAAAATCATTGTTTTTCTCCTTAACTCCTCTAACGTCACCTCGGTGGCTTCGCTTTTTTTTTTCTTTCAATAAATCCCGAGCAGCATTGTTTCCTTCCCACACATCACTTCATAACCTTGAGCAACGAGGGAGGAATAAGAGACTCCAACCACTTAAATTCAAAAGAGGGATGTTTCAATAGCATTGGCAGGCTGGGAGAGAGAGAGAGAGAGAGAGAGAGAGAAGGAAAAAAAAAGGGGAGACGTGGCCCTCATGTATCCATGGTTACCTTGGCTTTATTGCTGTTTGTCTTGGGCAGCGGATGCAATAAAAGTGTTGGGAGAGGAGTGACTGGGCAAGGGGTGTAATTGCCGAAGAAGGCGGCGCTCGCGCAGGTGATGAGAGAGGGGTGGGTGGTGTATCGGTGGGAGGTGGGTGCTGACCCGAAAGAACCCCTCGCTCTGCCAATCAGAGCCATCCGGGTTGTTTTTTTTTTTTTTTACGAGAGGCTCATTAGCGGATTGGAGAGCTCCCTGAACGTGCATGTACATCATATTTTTAGTTTTCCAATTAAGAGCGCATGCTTTAGAACTCCCAGGTATGTTATTATAAAAAGAAAGACATTAAAAAAAAAAGGGGCCGGATGGAAAATTAGATGTTTCTTGTAGCGTCGTGAATCGGGCCGGCCTCATTTGAAGAATAATGAAAGGTGGCGGTGGCAACTCAAGCGTCGGAGGAGGGTCTGAAGAAGCTAAATACATCAATCAGCAGTGACATGATGACCACTGACAGCTGGAGTGAATAGCACTGATTATCTTTGTATCACGGAACGGTTCTCAAGTGTGAGAAACGGCGCTTGGATCACGCCTTAAAGTGGAGAGGCGAGGTCAGCGTGAGACTCGCCGCGACTACGTTAATAACAATGCAGGTTTCAATGCTGCCTAAGGGACCGCGTGGAAGAAGGTTGCCAGGTCTTCGGAGTCATGTTTCTTTCAAATCGCACGGACGGACGGACGGCCGGTGCGCGCATCGCCGAGCCAAAAGGAAACACGTGACAGCATGTGGAAGCAGTGTGACGCTTTGGTCAATGAAAGCTCGTTGCGCGCCGGTGGAACTCTGATGAATGCTAGCAGAGCATGTGCACCTTTAAATCAATAAAGCTGCCGTCAAGGTCTCGACTCGACCTCTGAAGCCTCATTAATGCGATTTAGCATCTGTGGGATGTGCTGGACCGACAAACCCAAACAGGGTTTACCGCTGACACGCTGGTGCCAGAAACCATAGCGCCCCTGTGGAAGGTCCGGGTTTTGATGCGCGCCTGGATGAGTCGCAGCTGGTTTGGCAGCAAAGAGGGAGGCGGGTCCAAATGTTTTTGGCCAATCGGTGTCGGTCCCGTTCGTGGCCAGCCCGTGTACTGGAGTGGAGGAGCGTAGCAAAGTATGCTCCCCTAGCTTTTCCTCTCTCTCTCTCTCTCTCTCTCTCTCTCTCTCTCTCTCTCTCTCTCTCTCTCTCCCCACCGTTATTATTCCCTGTCATCCTTTTTCATAATCACACCTCTTCCGAAGGGGCCCGAGTGTTAAATGAAATAAAGACAGGAGTGGATTCACACCTCCGCGCTCCCCCGGTGGGGGCAGCTGGGAGGACGAGGAGGGGGGAGCGCGCATTATCTCCTGCCGCGTGGACGCCTTAGATATATGGCCCACCGGGGCTCGAAACAGCAACCGGATGCGCACGCACACACACACACACACACACACACACACACACACACACACACACACACACACACACGCGCGCACGCGCGCACGTGCACGGTCGAATCGACACGCTGTGAGACTGAGGCCAACGCGCAGGTGTTGTTTGCCGCTGAAATGACACAGTTTAGATGAGACAATTGGAGAAAATAGAGCTGAGAGCAATAGTGGTGGGAGAGGAGGGGGAGAGGGGGGGATCAAAAGGGCCTCACAAATCCTTCTATCCTCTGCGAGGCTATAAATCGTGGAGAAACCACCGGGGCACCACCTCCTTCCTGTACGTGCGCAAACACCCGTGGACGTGACGTGAGGTCGGAGCGGCGATGCGGCCCGTGACGCGAGGCGGTCGTGGGTTGTTTTTTTTTGTCAGCATGTCACTCCAGCTGCTGCATGTCATTGACATTTCCAGCTCGCTGAAACAACAGATGAATGGTGGCCGATTCCAACGGGGAATACGGGAGCGGAACAGGAGCAGGGAGGGAAGGAGAGCGGGGGAGTGTAAAAAAAAAAAAAGGTGGAAAGTGAAAAAGTCAACGCTGATTGAAAGATAGGACGGTTTGCTCAATTAACAGACGGGCGCATAAATAACCGCGGGCCGTCACGATTGACCGGCGGCCGGTCATTGTTTCGGCGCTGGCTCATCACGGAGAGTGTTGCCTTTACGAAAGGGCACCCGCGGGAGCCCGAGGGACAAAAGCTTCCGACGATGACACACGGCTCATCACTCAGGCGGCGGCTCCCTCGAGGGAGGGGGGGGGGCTATAACTTCCCCTGATGTCACACACGGGAAAAGCTTCTTTTCAGACAAGTTGCCCGATGCACTTTTGTTCCGTTTTAGCAGGCGCTGTCGGTGCATGTGTGAGATGTCACTGAGTCACCACCATCCAGGCATTTTTGTTGAGTTATTCGTCGATTCTCACCCAACAAAAAGACTGTATGGATGATTCCGTGTCGGAGCTTTTTTATTAAAAGTTCAATTCTTAATGTTCTGCTTGAATACTGGGGGGAATAGAAAAAACACAATAAGAGTTATTTTGAGGTCACAAAACATATTTGCACTGGGATTTTACACTCTTTCATGAATGTCCCTGACAGTCGTTGCCGTCATCTGATTGCAACTATGGTAAATTCCAAAAACCGTGCAGTTGGGCAAAGAACGTTTAAAAAAAATAGTCATACAGAGTCTGAAATACACAAAATAAATGACTTTTTGCTGCAAATCATGTGATGATAACTTGAAAGAGTATGTACATGCGCACGTGCTCGTGACTGATGAAAGGCCCGATCACTGATCTTTCCATCTCCTGTCATCATCATGTGTGGTCCAGCCAGTCACTCAGAAAAGTACCAAATAAGCTTGAAGTTAATTCGTGGAACTCAAGTCAGTCAGCTTGTGCAAACAGTACAATCGTGCATGTGAAGCAAAAGAACTGGTTACATAAGTGTTCCAGTCTGTGTCTGAGTGTTCACAAGAAAACCTCTGAGGAAGAACCTGCGGTGGAGACGGCAGACATATGATGACCACAAGTCCATAAGACTTCAAGGAGTCCCCACAAGTGTATGGAGTCAATAAAGGCATAAGTTTTCTCCTCATTTCACACCACTGTTGAGAAAGTCATCATGTGCACTGTGCTGCTCGCGCCTCATCACAGCGTTTTGCATCATTCCTGCCCCGGTGCCAGTCACATCGAGCGCCGCGACTCTTCTCCAGGCTAATATCTGCCGCGTCTTGGGGGGGGTTGAAAGGAGGGCTCAGCCGATCGGAGTGGAGCAGTCTGGGTCCGATTACTGCGGGGGGGAGCCCGAACAGGTGCCGTCACCGGTGACGGCATTGATCACTCCGGTTCCTCACGCAGCTATCAAATCAGACAAACACGGGCCTCGTCGGCATACGAATGAGCTGATGAAATGTGTCGGCGCATCAGAATGCTCGAATCAGGAGGCGGCGCCCGGAGCGCTCGGGTCAATCCAAACAGGCTTTTGTCATTGATTGACCCGAGAAAGAGAGAGAGAGAGAGAGAGAGAGAGAGAGAGAGAGACAGAGACAGAGACAGAGACAGAGACAGAGACAGAGAGACAGATAGAGAGAGAGAAAAATGGAGACTCGACGTTCAAATGAGATTGGATCGAGAGTGAAAGACACGAGATGCTTTAAAAACCTCTTTTGATTCATTAAAAAAGAGACGAGGGGGGGGGTTGGATTAACGTGCGCTCTCAGTGCATGTGAGCACGTCGCAGCTGAGTGGTTCTCTTCATGTCTCCGAGGGGTAATTAGCAGCGGCGCGGCCTGTCGTCGCTCCGCGGGCCCCTGGACTCGAGGAGTTCGGTCCGTGGAGGGAGGGAGGGAAGGAGGGAGGGGGAGCGGTGAGACGGGTAGTGGTCCTCCCCCTGTCGAGCCCTGAGGGGGTCAGTATCACATTCAGACCCACTCGCTGAGCTTCATAGTCTCTCTCTCTTCTTTTCTTCTTTTTTTTCCTTTCCTTCCCTTCGTTCCGTTTCAAATCCATCCCTCTCTTTCGACTCTTGCCATTTTTTTCCCTCCCCCGTCTCCACGACGACAGCGCCCTGCGTTATTGTCCGCGGGAACGCCGTTGCCGGAGCCTCCACCTGATGCTCTCCCCGCCCGTCCCTCTGCATGTTTTCCCCCCCTCCTCGCTCCTCGATTTTCCCCCCATCCCGCCATCGATTCTCCGCAACAAGGAGCACGAAGCCTATCGATATTTCTCGCCGAAGAATGAAATCAATCGACGACGCCCCTCCGCGAGTGGTTAAGAGAGGAAAAAAAGAAGAAAAAAAAACGAGAGCCCGTCGGTGTATTATTAAAGAGCCGGGAGTTTGTGCTCACCCGTCCGTCTCCTCATGTTCTGCCCGAGCCCCGGCGCTCGCTAATGGCTGGCCCGTGACCCGCCTTCGGTGTGCCCGATCGATCGCGCCGCTCAGAGAGACCGTCCACGAGTGGGAGAGAGCGAGCGCAGCAGACGTCGATGTTCGCCGCGTGCACGTGCGTTTTTGCGAGCCTGCAGACGCTCGGCTGTCAGCGGACGGAGCTCGTTTCTGACAGCCGGGGCTGAAATGATACATTTCTGCCTCGGAGTGAAGGGATGAAAAAAAAAAAGAAGAACCTCGAAGAGTTTTTAAATTCTCGTGTAAACGGATCGCGGCACTGGCGCCGCGGTGCCCCGCCCCCCACCACCCGTCTCCCGCCAGTCCATCCTCCACGCCTCAGGTTGTTTACAAAATTGGTTTTAAGTTTTTGTTGACGCAGTGGTTTTCTGTGAGGCTGGCATTTTTTTCTCCTTCTTCTTCCACTCCGGCCTGCTTCGGGCGGTCGGCCCGACTGCTCCCCACCTCGTTCAGGAGTTCCCACCAATCAGGAGGAGGAGAAAGCCGCATCCATGTGAGACCGAAGAAGAGAAGAAATGAGAGTTTTCTTTAGTTTAGATCGAGCTGTTCTCTGATTGAGTGATTCAGGCAGGTTTCACTTCTCAGCAGCAGCAATCAACGTCCGAGCTGAGGCTGCTGTTTTCATAGGCGAAAACCTACTTTTTTTCATCATGGATGTGTTGCTTACCTTTCAGTGGATGCGCGGCCACACACTAACGTTCTCTTCTTCCTCTGAATAAGTGGAAATTGGAGTTTCCTTTGTGGGATGTTTGTTGGGAAAGAAAAAAGAAGCAAAAACTACTTTTGCTGGTGGACGAATGTGTAAGAAAAAAAAAGATGCAACGACTTTTCAAGTCTCGCTTTTTCTTCCCACATCAGGACGCATGCTAATATAACACCAGGAAGTAGAAAATAAGACGTTTTGTCACTTTTTACTTGGTTTGTAGAAAGATCTGCTTCTGTAAATGCTACAGTTTCCTCTTAAACGTGCTCCTCTGTGCTCGTGCTCGTCTGTTGGAGGTCACATTGTCTGGTTTTTACATCGACAAACTCTGAATCACCTCTCTTTATTATGATCACGAGCGATATTACCACACGATCGAAACCTGAGTTTCCCTCTCGGTTCTTAAGTAATCCATGTGCCAAAGCCGGCAGAGTGCCCTTGTGTTTGTTTTGCGCGCTTCAGTGGGAAGCTGAGGACGGCGGCGGGGCCGCGCTCTACCGAAAGTTAATGAGTTGGATCGCAGGCGACGGCTCATCCTAAGACATATTCGCTTAAAAAGCGAGTGTTTTGGGTCACACTGTGAGTCCTATTATTGCCCCCGCGTGAACATTAGGGCCTCATTAAAAAAAGGAAACGTGCAAGACCTTTTCTGGCGCGCCCCGCCCCTCCCAGACAGATGGCGGGGCCCTCCATTAGAATGCTGTTTAGCTAATTAACAGGGCGGCATCCATGTCGACACCTCCCGATCATTGCCAAGCACACACACACACAAACACAGATACACACACACGCGCGCTCCTTTACTCCGGGTGGGTGCCTGGAGGGAGGAAAGGCCAAAGCTGCAGCTTAGCCAGCCGGAATCAACAGGGACACCGCGGGGGGAGCCTCTTTTCCTCACTGGAGAGGGCTTAGAGGAGCCCGGGACGAATGCTGATCAGCGCAGGAAGGGGGGGGGGGATGCCGGCCATCTGGGCGACCTTTCTCCGCGCCGCTGTCAATGAGGAACACAGAGGTTCGCCGTCTCGAAAAACCCCGGGCGCTGCTCTTGACTCTGGCACGCCGCTGCGAGCGACACGCGACACGCCTGGATCGCCGTCTGCTTGGAAACAGGTGTGTGTCCGTGTGCTGCTGTAAGCTTTGTTTTAAACAGACGACTGCAAAGAAATGCTGGGCTGTAATTTATTATCATGCAGTCCTATTTATAAGTTCCGTGATTAGAATTGTGTATTTTCGTCGACTTTCTCACTTTGTTGACTTTTTTTCTTTGTTCCAAGTGAAAAAACAGCATCGATAAATGAAGTCAATAAAACTCGCCTGAACAGCAACGTTGTCACTGGAATACACAGTGTGTATCAATGACAGAATACAGCTGTAAAAAAGTGAAGAAAAACTAAAGATGATTCCATCCTGGTATTTTTTTTTTTTATCTTTACGGCCTGAAACATAAACATCTCCATGAATTTGTTTTATAGCTATTTACGTATCTTGGGCTCAACGTTACACCTTTACCTCTGCTGCCACAGAGTGGGCGGGGCCCTCAGTGATAGACGGGGAAAACTTCGCCCCACTGTTGCACAAAAGGGCACGTGGAAAAATATCAATATGCACGAGCAGTCTGTCGTTACGACGGGAGAGATGAGTAATTGGTCCAAACGCTGAGCGGTGTCAGCAGCACAGTGTGAGGAGTGGGGGGGAAGGGGGAGGGTGGGGGGGTGGGGGGTGTGATCTATGGGTTTTCTTAATGGTTCCTGCCGAGGACGGCTGCATCGAGACCACGTAAACACCTCTGGATAAACAGACGGCGGCGCGATGGAATAATGGAGCCAGAGCCGCAGCTCCTGTCAAACTGACATGTCACATCCAGAAAAACAGACAGCTGACATTTCACACCGCAGCCAACAATCAAGTCATTGTTCATTAGCGAGGGAGGGGAGGGAAGGAGGGGGAGGGGGGGTGAAGAAGGAAGAAGAAGAAGAAAAAAAAACAAACTGCTCGTCTGCATAAATGGGTCCGATGCCAACACGCACGCGCTCCCAAACGCTCGCGCGCTCCCTGTTTGGACGGAGGAAGGCTTGTGGTCTCTGAGGACGGTCTCAGATCGGGAAGGGAAGCCCCCTCCACCTCCCACCTCCCACCCACCCACCCTCCCCCAGGCCTCCAGGCAGAATCATGTGCAGCCATCCAAGCGACAGGAAACGGGGGTCCCGTCTGGATGCGGGACGGGGCCCCCTCCTCCCGCGCACGCCTTAATGAACGTGGCATTTAGCTGATATTTACATGCCACGCGTGATGCCGAATTAGCATGCCCGGCGCTAAGCCTCAGATTAAACAAAGCTTAGCAATTACACATCATCTATCATGCAAAGATTTGCCGCCGCTGACCCGCGCGGCTTACCCCGAGACACCCACTTAGTCCTGGTTCCGAGCGTCACTCCATTAAAAATGTTGCAGGCGCAAGTTGTTTGCAACGGCAGCGGAGCGAAACTCGGCTCCCGGACGGAGAAGAATCCCCCCCCCAACCCCCTCACCCCCCCACCCCGTCTGTCTCTCTCTCGTCTGTCTGCCCAGTCGAAAATTGCTCCGCTGACAAGAGGCGAAATATCAATCAGAAGTCATTTCTTTCCACTGCCCCGGCCTGTCAGTGCCGCGGTCCGACGCTGACCCCCTCTGTCATAATACATTTGTTTACCACTTACGTCTCACGCTGCGCCAACCCCCCCCCTCCCCCCGCCCGAAAAAAACACACCCCGAGACCAGCGGGAGGAGAATACAAAGCGGCGCCGTTGTTTGTCGAGTGCCGAGCGTCCCTCACTCTCTCTCTCTCTCTCTCTCTCTCTCTCTCTCTCTGTCGCGCTCCTTTCAGAAATGATTTTCGCCATGCCGAGGGTGTGGGACGAACAAAAGGCAGCAGGAGAGGGGGAGATGAATCGGGATTTCCGAGCTGAAAAGCAGGCGAGCACGCGAGGCCACGGTGAAACCCCCCCCCCCTTACATTAATTGCAGGATGCCGTCAACACCTATAATAGAGACGCGACCCGAGCGACGGTCGTGAAGCGCGCCTGCATCATGAACTCCCCCGACGTCCACCAAAGAGTGGTGTCAAGGCCTTAATGGGTGCTCACGGGCCACTCCAGTCAACACAATGCATCAATCAACGCGGCCGACGCCAGCGTCTTATCTCCAAACAAGTTCCACTCGAAAAAAAAAAAAAGCATGCCGCCTTCTCACCTTCTCCCGTAGTTTATTTGAAATTTAACCGAGAATAGAAATGTCAGGCTGTTAATTGGCAGTCTCATACCTATTCCGCGTTTTCCTGCACCTAAAGCACCCGCGAGTCACGGCCGCGTTAATTGATTTTTTTTCGCCCGGTGGCTGGAAAAGGCGCCTGGACGCGAGCCGTGGGTGGCGTGTTTGGCATTTGGAAAGTAAAAGTCAAGCACAGGTGACGGCCTGGGAAAGGAAAAAAAAAAAAAGTTGATTCACCCGGCGCAACGTTGTGACTTTACAGGTGATTGTGCGTTGTGAATGAGAGACCAGGCGCCGCGCAGCAGTGGGGAAGTGGCGTCTTTACTGGAGGTGGTCGAACACGCTGTCGCTTGATGCGTTCATCAATTGCAAGAACCGAAGCAGCCGCCTGGTTTTTCCTGCTGGGGTCCTTCTTCCTTTCCTCCCAGCACACCTGTGTCCACTGTCACTTGTTTGTGTCCTCTCTCTGTAGGCTCCCTCAGGTGTGTGAGACTCTGTGTGTGTGTGTGTGTGTGTGTGTGTGTGTGTGTGTGTGTGTGTGTGTGTGTGTGTGTGTGTGTGTGT
>JAUESF010000002.1:13744984-13755715 GCA_032274765.1 Malacoctenus tetranemus
GTGTGTGTGTGTGTGTGTGTGTGTGTGTGTGTGTGTGTGTGTGTGTGTGTGTGTGTGTGTGTGTGTGTGTGGTTACCACATTTTCCACGATGTCTAGATGCCGAGGGCCCATCTGTGGACTTCCTAGCGAGCCTCTTGAGAGGTCCACAAAGGCTTCTAATTATCCCTGACCTTCTGGCTCCCCCTTCTCTCACTGCCCCCCTCCCACCCCACTCCGGGCCCCCATGGCTCTCCCAGGTCTGCCTCCCTCCCCGTGCATCCCCCCCCACCCCGCCCCCCCACCCCTTCACACGTTCAAAATAACCCCCTCCGCTTGGCTCCAGCCGCTAATTGCCACCGTTTCGGAGACAAAGGCGGCACTCGGTGTGAGGCGATCCCGAAGGTCAGTCAAGGAGAAAGGGGGCTCCTTCAGCACCTGCGTGTCTGGGCGGGTGTTTTGACGGGCACGGCTCTTTGTTTCAAGGTGCTCTTTCAGAGTGGTCATTAGCAGGTAGCATGTCAAAAAAGAGGCGGGGATGATGTGAGGGGAGATGTATTCCACATTTAGTTTACGAACACCATGTTTCAAGAACTCTCTAGTTGACTCATGCATTAGTCCATAACCGGCACAAACAGGAACCACATTGGTACCATGTTGGTTGGACTGAGGCCCTGACCCCAGTTGAGTTTCCTTCAGTTAGCACTTCAAGCGAGGTTCTGAACAAGCAAAGGCAACGTCATACTTTGGTGGTCTGCAGGTCGAGTGCCAATGTCTTCCAAGGTCGGCGGTTCGCTCTCTCATCTTGCCCTGCTGACGCATCCAACTGTCCTCTGCAATTCTGGTGAGTGAGGATGTGAATTGGTTGAATAATACTGAGTACACATAACTTTGAGGCTGCTCAGTGTGGTGAAAAAAAACACTATGGAGGGACTTTATACACCAGTTGGTGATACAAGCAACCAGCAGTCCCATTGTTCTACAAGTACCTACAGTCACATCTTTGCAACATTGGGACTAAATGTAAGACTACTGTCGTATATCTTCTTGGATGTAGAGTGACAAAAAACCATCTCTGTCAGTCACAAGATCACCATATAAGATGGGTTTGGTGCTCTTGAGATTCCATTCACACACATGACGGCCAGTCACTGTTGGCTTCAAGTTAATCATTCTCAAATTTACCTCCATACTAGTGCTGTAATACCTAAATTAGCTAAAGTTTCAAACACTGATTTACACACATTAAAAAGCTTGTTTTCAGTTAGAGGTCAAAATGAGCAAAAAATTGCTGTAAACACAACACGGAGCTGCTGAACGTCGAGCGCTCGCTCACAGTTTGGACTGGTCCGACGTCGCCGTGGTTTTGACAGCTCATGATGTATTGGCCCGGCGGGACAAGGTGATCTCCGTTCAGTTTTTTTTGCTGTTTTTTTTTTTTTCTGCACGTGCGCCGCGGCAGCAGCGGTGGCCTCTCGGTGCAGTCTGGTTCCGGCTCGCGGTCACGGCCGCCGCACGGCGAGGAAAAAAAAAAAAGAAAAGCGAACACGGGCGGTAATTAAGGCCTCGGCTTATTGAATTTCACACTTTTCAAATTTAGATTTATCGCCCGGTGGAAGGCGGCCTCGCCGCCCCGCCTCGCCTCATTGTGAGCACGCTGAACCAACAAACAGTGATTAGCACGTGGGATAACTCTGCTAATTAGCCTTGAAGCACGTCTTCAGAAATGAGCTTGTATGAGTCGTGGTGCTAAACAATTCCAGAGTTTATAACACTTTGAAAAGAATAAAAAAATAAAGCGACTCATCTTTCTTTTCTATATTAGACTCACGCTGTATTTAAAAAAAAAAAAAAAAAAAAAACGTCCAGTCAGTAACCAGACCAACAACATCGCCATGGAGACTGTAATTATGTACATCCTGATGTGAGGGGTGGAAATAGACATGGAAAGAAAAAAAGGGGAGGGGGGCGATGCGGGGGGAGGGAGGGTGACGCGATATAGCATGTCAGTGAATATCAGAGCTCGGGCCCTGCAGTAAATAATGACTCGGCTGCCGCACTCTGTCTCCCGCTGAAACCTTGCTGGTCTCTTGGAGAGAGTTGCCAAGGAAACAGTGAATGAAATAAATCCACAGTTTCATGTCAGAAGGTTGAGGGAGACTTAGAGAAGCAGAGGGGGGGGAGGGTGGGTGGACGGAGGGGAGAGGGGGGACCCGGGCCGATGGGTTTACAGGGCAAAATATTCAAATACGCAATCATGCGGGTGTACGGAGCGGCGGTGGCGGGCGAGAAAAAGCCCCCTGTGAGACATCCTTCAGCCAGGAGAGGTGCGGGCACCTTTCTGCTTCATCACGGCGTCGTGGTGGGGAACAAAAAAAGTGGAGAGGGGAAAAAAAAGCAATTTTGAAGTTACTTTTTTACCTCGACGGCCCGACCTGAGCGTCAGCCAACAGAATCTTCATTGGAGGTTGACCGTCGACAGACGTCATTCCAGTGATGCTCCAACAACTTCCTCCACCAACGCTTCCAACCTTGGCAGTCCCTCAATGTGTTTCCGCTTTGTCCAATCATTTCACGACACGAAACGCGCAAAACCCTCAATCCAGAAAATACTTGGTGCATTTTTGTCACCCGAGCTTTGGTTCTTCCTTGATTAAGTCAAGTCAAGTCAACTTTATTTGTATAGCGCTTAAACACAGCAGCTACTGATACAAAGTGCTGAACAGAAGTAAAAAAAAAAAAAAGAAATTAGGTCAAACGGTGGAAAAAAAGTGAGGATATTAAAACAAATATGAAACATAAGAGCAATAAAAACAATGAACAGTTAAAACAATATAAAAATCTGAAAAATAAGACTTAAAGCAACAGACAAAGTGATAGTGGCTCATGAAAGGTGCAACGCCGCGCAAACAAGTGAGTTTTAAGACGAGACTTAAAAGCTGCCAGAGATGGGGCCTGCCTGATGTACAATGGAAGGGAGTTCCACAACTTTGGCCCTGCCACAGAAAATGCCCTATCCCCCCCACATCTACCACCGAGACCTTGGGAAATCTAACTGCAGCAACTCAGCTGACCAAAGAGGGCGAGTGGGAGCATGATGTTGGAGTATCTCTGTGAGATAGGTGGGGGCAAGGAATCAATCAAATTCCAGCAAAATGCTTGCGAACTGAAATCACAGTCATTGTGTTTCTGCATACAATTTGGAACAGTTTTGTTTGGGGGGAAAAAAAAGGCCCGTGTTTGCCTGTTGACACCTCCTGGAAAGCAGCGGGCGCACTCGGCGTCCCGCCTTCATTTGGTCTCTTGTCAGCTCTGCAGTTTTGTGTTGTTCCGCGCCGGAGTTTCTAATTGACAAGTTTGAAAGCTGCTGCCCCCGTGTCCTTAATCCTCCCCGCCAGCATTAATTAAGCGTCCCTCCCCTCTTCTAATTAACAGAGCATTACAAGAACAACAAAATAAATCAGCCCTCCGCATACATCCGAGCGATAATGTATTCCAAAGCACTTATCAGGCAGCACTATTCTCTCTCTCGCCCCCTTCTCTTGTGTAATTAGACATTGATCAAAGTATTACTTGATTTGATAAGATGCTAAAAGCGACGATTCGCCGCATAAATTAAATGCAGCCGCGGCTGCGTTTCATCAACTGTGGGGGGGGGAAGAATGCAGAAAGAATTCCTCAGAAGTCTAATTTTAGGCCCGCGGAGCGCCGAGTGAAGGATGAACCTTTCAGGGCTTATTTTCTGATGTGTTTTCTGTGGCCTCTGGTGTTGCGTCAAAGTATTGGGGAGACTGTCACAAACTATTTTCTACGGGCCTCGCTCCTCGCCGGGGTTTTTGATGAATGGCTATTTGTGGCGAGCGGCTTCCCCCCGTGATCAAAGGCAGAAGCTCCCCCACCCTCCCTCGCCTTCTATCCTTCAGCGCCGTGATGGTTCTGCTAGAATCGCGTCTGTAATTCGAGGCGTCTGCGTAGGTGGTTTCGCGCACCGATGCGCAGGCGCACGCGCTCCTTTTCAAAAAAACAAGCCTTCGGTTCTTCCTTTCGAACGACGGCGGGCCTTAAGCTCTCAGACGAGCCGGGTGACAGGAGCGACGCTCTGCCAGCCCCACCCCCGCCCCACCTCTGCGAGCAACAGCTCGTCCGTGTTTCTTTTGTGCGTTCTCTCTCTCTCCATTAGGTTCCAGATTGAGGTCAGTTTCGTCTTTGTTAAACAGTTGTTGGGGAATTTTGTTTTTCCTCCCGTTCTCTTTATGTGCAGGGGGCGAGGGGGGTTAATGATGTGATGTGGCACATGGAGGCAACCACTCCAAACAGATTGTGTCCTGTAAACGCAGCATCACATCAGAAGAAAAAAGTTCCCGTGCACATAAAACCACAGAAACATTTGCAACGCGTCATTTGGTTGACTGGGTTAACACGTTGACATCATGCTTTTGTCCCCCCCACCCCTGTGTTGCCAATAAAACTGAGGACTCTGGACCTGTGATCTCTAAACCATACTGGGGGGCATACTGACACTGTGTGTCACTACATGTGTTGGACTCATGTTCAGCACGTATTGCGCGTTTGCTCCCACCTCGCTCCCCTTAATTACCCGCTCGCGACCAGCAAAGCGAATTCCCGGCTTCATCGATAATGGATCAAGGCGTGTTCTGGCTTTCTGGTATTAGATCAGACCGGTAAGCAGGTCCTCAAACAGGCCGGCGCATCCTGGCACTCAGCCCAGCAAGAAGGACGGGGGACCCTGACGACATGGAAGTGTCTATGTGTGTGTGTATATGTTGGATAGAGAGAGGGGGGGTTGGGGGGGCAGGCCTTGCTGAGCTGCTCAAATATTGATCAGCAGCGCTCTCTTTGAGCTGGTTACTTTCAGTCAGCCGGTCGCCCTTCGGGAACCGTCGGTAGGTTGGAAAAGGCGGCACAACAACAAAGGAGGAAGAACTCGCGGGCTCGTCCACATTCTGCTGGCAGATGCTGCTGCTTCTATCGCAGCTCAGACCGAGAGGGTGGGGGTTGGGGGGTGGTGCTCGCCGGAGAGGAGAGCATCACCTCTGTATCGACGTCCTGCTCAGCTCCGCGAGACGGCGCGTCCCGGAGGAGAGGCCCCCGGGCGTGGAGTTGATCAGTAAGGGTCAGCGGGCCGTGGGCGAGCTGTTTTTTTTTGTGGGATCGCGCCGGTGCTGTCGGGATAAATGTCACCCGTAGATTAAAGTTGGCATGGCGATCAAATAGGAAAAATAAAACAGAAGGGGCCTTCACAGAGCTGAAAACAAGAAAGGACCACCACGGTTTGTGCTGCTAAGTCCCTGCTGGTGAGATTTGTATCCGCTGCGCAGCTTCATTCCGAGACAACAGAATGGACCAATTGCCACTCACTCCGAAAGCAGCGAATTTTATGGTAATAGCCCCCTTAAGGAGCCACTTGTTATTACAATTTAAGAACACAAGACGTGAGCATTTGAGAGGAGCCGGGACACCAGGTCGTCATGGTTACAAGAAAAACGGTGTTATTCTGTGAGCAATATACAGCCAAAAACAGTCTAAATATTCAGTGGTTGATTTGTCCATCCAGCCAATCACATCCCAGTGAGTGTCCAATGGCTGCAGTGGATCAGTAGGTTCAACATACACAGTTAGACAATGTATGGGATGACAGATGACTTCATTGATTGCTGCAACTGAGTGAATGAATCTGTTCTTATGATGTGTTCAGATGAAAAAGAATAGTGCAACACTTTGGATCTCGGACCTCCGACTTCAGGTCATAGCTTTAACATCTCACAGTGTTAAAGTTTTCTGTTCCTCGGCCGAGTTGCAGAGCTCAGTTTGTCGGTAAGACATCACCGATTTCAGCGCGTCGACCCCGACGAGTGCAGATCATAGGAAAAAAAAAAAAGCGTCTCTCGGGATCGAGCCAGATAAAAGCCGTCGGACATGAAAAGCTCCACGCCGCGCTCGATGGCGCTGAATATTCCAACTGTAATTTGGCTGGCACTGGAAAACTCACCTGGCCGCGTCCGTGATTAAGTTGAACTTTTTTAATGAGCCCCGAACTTTCGCTGCACCCGGGCGGGCGGGCGGGCTGTCCAGATGCCAGAGCCAATCTGACTCCGACTCGCCTCCGCGCACTCCGATCCAGCTTGGACGACTGCCACCGATTCGGCCGACGCGGCATCAGGTGTGAGGCGGCCCGCCTCTTTCGACTCATCCCGTGCCCAACTTGAGTTTTTTTTTCCTTTTCCTTCCCATGACCGTGGGACGGCTGGCCGAACGTCGCCCCCACTGTCCAGCCAGAATCCTGACACGGGGCTGCAGGTGCAGCGATTGACGCGGGGTCTCCCCCCACCTTCCCCCACCTCAACTGGGCTGGTGCGGGTTTACCCGCCCCCGGCCATCTGCCACCTCTAGAGCAGGTGCCAGTCACTCGTCACGGCCCGCGCGGAGGCCCTTCGGCAGCGGGAGCTCGGCGCGCACCTCCTCGCCAGAGTTGGGGAGGAGGGGGGGGTACTCACTGCTCGGGATCGAACCGGGGGGACATCAGAGGGGCCAAGCATGCAGCGCTGGTTCAGAATCACACACCATGAAAAGGGAGGGGGGAAGTGTTGGAGGCTGGAAATGAATGATGTGCAGGAGGACAGACTGTCACATCCCCTTTATGAGAGGAACAGGAGCGGGTGGTGGTGGTGGCACGGGAGAGGGGGGGGACAATCAGAGTGGGACTTTGTCTCATCTGTTTAGAGGAAAGTGTGAAAGAGGGGCAGACAGAGACCCTCATCAGTCACCCCCCGCATCCTCCCCGTCAATCAATGTTGGGCTGAGAGAAATCTCCCGGTCGAAGGAGCCGGGGAGCCGCAGATGAAGGCCGCGATTTGACTGATGACATTCCAGTGGACATTAGCACTTTAGCCGCCTGTCGGTGAAGCCCCATCAATACGCCCGCCTCCGTCTCGCAGGCAGCCACTACTTTTCTTTTTTTTTCTCGCGCCCTAATTTTTTTTTCTTTTTTTTTCGCTGCCTTTCATTTCATTAACTCAGATGTCGGCCGAGACGGGCAGATGTTATTTGCTTGTTTGCGTGCCGACACTCCCTCCCGAACATGAGTGATATATCAGAGAGGACATAATCTCTGCGCCTCCGGATCGCTCCCGTCCCGAGGGGAGACGTAGCTCGGGGGGTGGGGGGGTTTGGGCAGGATCCATCACTGTCGCCGCTTGTCATGGACTCACTAACTGAAAGTGAAAAACAAAATGAAGGCCTGAATAACTGTGGGTTTTTAATGGCTCGGACGATGATTCATGGAAGCGCCTGAAATGTGAGTTTGAGGCTGAGAAATCGCCAAACTTATAGAATCATCATTGAATATCGTTCACATAGAAAGTCCAAAAAACTTGTCGAACTGTTGCAGATGCATTTCGCAAGAAGGGCTGTAAGTCTATCTGCTCAAGACTGCGCAAAAATGTGGACAAGGAGTCGTTCTAAAGTTTGGTTTTTAAGCTTTGGTGTCGTCGACGTCATCGCCGTCGTACTGGAACATGTTTGGATGCAGCTGTCGAGGGATGAGAGCTTGTCTCCACACTGTGACGCCTGCTGCAACGTGACGCTGCATCACAGACGTAGACAGAATTGCTGTAGATGAAGTCACAATGGCCAATTACCTCGAAAATGACAAAAGGGTCTCATGGAAATTTGACTTTTTCCTTTAAATAATTTGAAATAAGACTGGTGAACAAAAAGGAAAAAAGAAAAGAGGGTGTGTGTGTATGTGTGCGTGTGTGTGTGTGTGCGCGTGTGTGTGTGTGTGTGTGTGTTGGGGTGGGCGGGGCAGTGTTCCTCCGCACTGATGTCGGTTTTGCATGACAGAAACCCATCTTTCAAACTTCCCCTGAGTCCCAGAAGCATGAATCTGATATCAAAACCGAGGTGACCAACGGTCCCCCAGCGACATGTGGCTCTCGGTAGAATCTCATGCCGACTTGCAGCGGCGATTTGTTGAATGCATGCAAACGCCGCCGCTGTAATCGTATTTGGCTTGTATACCAAATAGTTGTGCTCCAGTTTCAGAGGGGGCTCTCCGATTCGCATGCGGTACCACTTGTTTCCCCCTTTTGAAGCCCTTTCATAAAAGACGCTCGCTTAGAAGTCTCCCAGCCACATCAAAACTTCTAAACAAACTCGTTATGGAGCCCGTTTGTGGACTCGGGCTGTCTCTTCCACTCAGTGGTGTGTTTCTGGAAGGGGGGGGGGTGCAGGGAAGCGGCTGACATGAAGACAGATGTGTGTTGGGCCGGTGTGGATGCTGGAGATGTTTAGGTGGGGGGGAAGCTGGGTGAGCGGCGTGATGAATGTGTGGGGAGCGGGATGCCTCGCACGGATGTTCCGGCGGGGGTAGGGCTCTGGCGCGCTTCAAAGGGGGCGGGGGGGGGGCAGAGCGTGCGCGCCGGCACGTTCTCCTGCTAACCGCAGCTGCTCTCATCCGGGACCCCGGTTCTAAAACACTTCCAGAGTCGCAGTCAGACTTTATTTTTTGATCAAGAGCCGGCGAGCGTCCGGGCTCCGAGAGTAGGCGCCGTCTGCCCCTTTTCGATCCTCCAACCCGTGACGCTACCATCAAGCATTTGATGGGCTTCGTGGTGTGCGCGTGCACATCAAGACCCCTCCTCCTCCCAGCAGGCGACCCGACGTGATAGCGTACCAGCTCCCGTTGCCTCCGTCTCCTCTGCAGCCCACCCCGCTCCTCAGAGATAAACAGAAACCACACACACACACACACACCCTCGCACATACCAACGCTCCGATAAATGTCACAGCCCTTACACCCCCCCCCCACCTCCCCTCCACCCTTTTTTTCTTTAGATAAAGCCAAGCACAGATGAAAAGCCTCGAAGAAAATACAACAGGGGGACGCATTTGTTGTGTCCGATAGCATCGGCGCGGAGAGGACAATGGGGGAGGGCAGGGAGGGCCCGAGAGGGAGCGCCGGAGGGGGGGCGCGGACGCCGAGAGTCGATTCACCGGCAGACTCCCGAATCCTCAAACGGGCAGGAGGCGTTGGTGTGTGTGTGTGGGGGGGGTCCGGTCCTCACGCTGCTTGACCCGCGATCGCGTCCCTCGATCCGATCGTGCAGGTGGAGACTTTTCCAGTCCTGGGAGGCCATTTCTCACTTCCTCCATCGAAGAGAATGAAAACAAAGAAAAAGTAGAAGTTTGTAAAGTCGAAAGAGTTCATGAATCACGCTGATGGGCTCCCCCTCCCCCTTCCTCCCCCTTCCTCCTCCATCCTCCTCCTCCTCCCCACCCCCCGAGCAGCGTATCGAGCGCGAGGCTATTATGTGGCGGTGGACAAAGTGAAGGGCAACGTCTTTGGCGCGCCGGCCAACTTGTTATCTCATCAGATGTGATTTGTGTGCTCGCGTCTGTTGGAACTTATTAAAAGCTGCGAGAGCCTAATTAAAAGTGAGGTGTCGAACACCAGGCGCAGGTCGCAGGTGCTCCCACAAATAGGAGGCTGGATTTTTTTTTTTGGGAGGGGGTGATTCCAAAAAAAGAACTGTTTCTTTAAAAATTCTCCTTTGTAAAGAAACATCACAAAGAGCCCAGTCCACTGTTTATGTCTGTAAATGCCTGCACTCAGTCGCAAAGCAGCACATTGAACCTGCGGCCTGTTTGTAGGTCGTCATAATTAAGCGTTCTGATGTGGGTCGTTGAGTCTGCAAGTGCAGGGAATAAAACACGTTTATGATCGAGGGAGTCCGAGCTTCTTCTTCTACGCCTCCATCCTGCAGTGTAAAGATGTCCGAGCTTTGTGGTGATGTAAAGCTCTTTGTGTGCGTTTGTGATCCTTCAGCCCCGCGAGGGGAGAGGCCGCCCGTGCAGGGCGCGACCCGCGTTTGGCCTTGCGTCGACACGTATGGATGTGGATGAATGGATGTGTGGAGGGATGAATGTGGATGGAGGAATAGAGGTTGGTGCACGAACGGTTCGTAAATAGATCGCGATGAATGGAGGATGGTCGTTGGTGTGGAGGACTGTTGCTTGTGATCGTTAGTTATGTTGGATTTAATAGGAGCGATGACTCGGTATGATTGGATGCTAATATGGTTCATATATGGAAAATGTGCGTCTGGGCACACATATGTTTACTCGCACTCTGCTCAGGTAAAACAGGAAGTAAACTCTCGAGAGATCGCGTCGATTAGCCGGTCGCACACAATCCTGTGGCGACGAGCCGAGACCGAGCGCCAGCCCGGTGTAAACTCCCCCGCGCCGTGTTTACATTATGCAGCGTCGAGGCAGCAGGGACAGGATCCGACACGCCCCGATTGTGCCGAGCTCCCCCAAAGATGTCACCCAAAAAAAAAAAAAAGAAATCCCGCTTGCGTCCCGTCACGGAGGATCTCTCCTTGTATTTGCCGGCCCGGTGGCGGCGGGGCTCTGGCGACTGCGCCTGAGCGACGGTGGAAGCGGCTCACCTTGATCCCCCGTCGGCGATTGTTTGGAGGAGGATTAGAGGCGGCGCTCTCAGTGGATGTGCTCCCCCAGCCGGCGCCCCTGCGTTTTGTTTCTCCCTTCACACTCTAATTCATTCACAGTGTCACTTTGATAAGGAAATATAGAAGCAGCTCTGGCTTCATGATGTGTTTGTGTGTGTAGGGAGAGAGGGTGGTGGATGGGGTGGGGTGGTTCAGTGTGATGATGGTTCAGTGTGATGGTTCAGTGTGATGGTGGTTCAGTGTGATGGTGGTTCAGTGTGA
>JAUESF010000002.1:13770922-13790723 GCA_032274765.1 Malacoctenus tetranemus
GAGCTCAAACACACACTCACTCACACACACACACACACACACACACACACACACACACACACACACACACACACACATACACACACTTTGGGTGCGAACCAAAACAATCCCATGATTCCAGGAGTGTCTGTGGTGGCAGTGAGAGAAGTTTCTACCAACGGACTCAGCAGCACTCAAGCCCAAGGACATACTTTCACTTGTGTCCGTGTCTCCAGGTGGCTTTTTATAGAGATGCTGCGAAGCCCCTTTTCTGATCCTTCCTCCGCCTTCAAAATAAAAGCAGGATATGATTTCGCAGCTATGCCTTAAAAACACATCAGGAACCAGTGTTTCAAACATTTAGTAGGCTTTGCAGAGTGTGTGTTTCAAGTCCAAACAGTGAAGGTGTTTCTTTTTTTCAAAGGCTTGCATTGTTTACCAGGGTTGAGTCGAGAGCTGACCTTTCGAGTCGGTGCTTTTAGTGGAGATCACAAAGGCTGCAGATACAGCTTATTATTTCCTGTGAATCCAAAGGGGGGCAAAGTCGTAGTAACGATGACAACAAACAATGACGATGTGAAAAAAAAGAAAGCGCAGTGTCAGGTTAAACTTCGCCGCGATAATTTGAGCTCCCGTCGCTCCCGGACCAAAACAAACAAGCCGTGCATTTGTGCCACTTGAGCTCGTGAAACGAGCGCACACGGACGAGTTCTGACTGTTTCGAGACTGTTCCGGAGTCCCAGAGCACCGTGACACGCAGAGCCGCGCACCATGCGTGCGAGCCGTGCGGGTTGTTGCTCAGCTGCTCTGGATCTACACAAAACACCAGCAAGCAACGTGACACGGTGCGTCCATGATATTAATGTGCACGGCGACAGAGGAGAGCGGCAAGGCAAACGACACATCAGTAAAAACAAAACAAAAGAAATACAACTGAGGTTCTGACAACACGGTGAAGTTTAGCTGGCGATAAACATAAAGGGGAGTTCTAATAAAATCTACAGTAGAAGTAATTGTAGTTTTACTGTGATGAATAGAGGATGAAAAAAGCAATATGTACATATATAATGTACAAACACAGTAAATATGCTCACAGACAGATGAAGTGTAAATGGGTGGAGTTGAAAGATCAAGCTGCATTGAAACGTTTTAGTGTCAAAGACGATTTGTGAGATTGAATAAAATAAGTAAAAAAACGCTTAATGTTTGATCCCGTCCATCTACCCCAACCTCCTCCCTGAGCTAAGCAATTCCTTAAATCCTTATTTATCATCATAAGGAGGGAAATAGCACCGCATGACAGTAATGTATGTGATTATATACTTTAAAAAAACAGCCTATTTAAACAGAGCAGAATAAACAGTGCTTCTTCATGCTGCTGGTTCGCTAACGGTCACTTAAAATCGATGTTTTGTTTTTTTTCTCTCTGGTTTTACGGTCGGAGGAGCCGCCTGTTTTTTTCGCGGCTCACAGCGGAGCAGTCAGTCACCGTGTCAGCGTCCCGACGCGTCCATCCATCTGAGCCGACACCCGACTAATGCCGGCAAACTTCTGCTCCGCGTAGTTTTGTTTTTTTTTCCTCCTGCCCAGCTGCTGCGAGAGGCAGAGCGACGGAGGACTCCACGCTTTCAACCGTCCTAATCCAACACGTTGTGTTTTAATCTCCATGTCTCTTCTCCCCCACCTTCCTCCGTGATGGCAGCCAACTAAATGATGGCTTGGACAGTCAGGAAGCGTGTCCGAGGAGACGCAGGATTTCCTGCCGCTCGCAGCCCTCCGTTAGTTTGTCAGCGCAGTGTTGACTCTCTTAGTGTGGTGGAGGAACGCTCCATCAAAGGCCGTCAGTCCTCCTCGTCACCCGGCTGCCCATCGCGGCCTGTCACTGTGTGACATACATTACGATGCGATATCCCATCAGTTGTTTTTCTTCTTCTTCTTCTTCTCTCTTTTCCAAGGGCGGGCGATTCGTGCATCACCGCCACGATGCGGCTGACGTTAAATCGATAAATTGGGGGGGTGGGGTGGGGGTGTATTTGCGGGGAGCTCTGCGGCCGGCGAGCTAATGACAAAACAAGATGAATTAAGTGTCTGCTTAGGCGCACTTCCTCAACGTGACAAGATGATGGTGGGGAGGGAGGGGAGGGGGTGGTGGTTTGGTCGTGGGGTTGATAGGAGAGTCCAAGAGGAGCGCTTTGTTTCGGGGAGGGGGCGCTCATTCAGAGAGTCGTGAGCCCCCCCCCCAGCCTCCAGAATGCCACTGGCACAAGATAACCTCTGCGCGCTCGTGTCACATTGGAAGCGTGTGCAGGTTTTGGCTTGGAGGCAAAAACCAGGACTGATAAAAAACCAGACAGCGGCGTATCGGCGCATCAGAACCTGACGGTGGAACAAATGGGGTTCAGGTGTGGGGGGGGAGGGGGAGAGGGAGGGGAGGGGGCGGTCAATGACACCGCAATGTCGACCTTGGTCTGCTGACGCCGGAGCGGCGGCGACGTGTGGGGCTGATAATCCGGCATCCGAGCTGACACACGCGGCCTCCGATGAGCCGCGGCATCCGATTCATATCTGAATGGAGGGGGGCGTTGGGGTGGAGAAGGGGGGGTTGCGACAGGCAGCGTGTTGGGAGCAAGCGGTGTCCAGTCCGGCCAGTCTGTGAGCGCAGTGGCCCCACGGCCCCCGCGTGTATTTGGCCCTTTAAAAAGACATGGCCGCTCTCATCAAAAACGCTTTATAATCAGCCATTATAAACAAACATGACTGGAGGAAACTGTGGCAAGAGCTGTCGCTTTTTGTGGTCCACTGTCCAACAACAGCCCGGGCCGTGTGAGTCACCACCAGCTCTCTGGGGTGTGTTTGTGTTGTTTTTAACTTACAGCGCTCAGCCCCCCCGCCTCTTATCTCCAGGAAAGTGCAGAAAGACGGGCCTGAAACGGCTCGGTACCTGCGTTCCAGGTCCGTACCTACGAACGCGTCCTCCTCCAGAGAGCTCCTCTGTTTCAAGAAACCAGGAAGTCTGTGCGAGCAGCACGACTGGAAGTTTTCGTCTCTCCAAGTTCCTCGAGTTCTTTGAGTTTGTTCGCGTCTCGCTTGTGTGTTTCCGTTTCCACGTTCATTTCATTTAACTGTATATAGGACGTATATACAGTTCGCGTATGTGCGCCTTTTCTTTAGTGTAAACAATGCCGCGCGTCTAACACAGGATGGTAAACACCGACGTAAGTAGGACATGGGTGCAACAATGCGATGTGTGAGAACAGAGGGAATAATTCAGTGTTTTTTTTCTGCTTCTGTCTGAGGAAGGGAGCGTATCGCAGCGCTGCCCGCACCGTCCTCCGCGGCAGGAAGCTCCATCGCGGCTGGAGTCAAGTCAAGTATTTATCGCTTTTTCTCCTCACTTTTTGAGTTCAGACGTGCTGACAGTTTGTCTTTTTAACTCGGCACCCCCTTTTTCCAAAATGTCTTTCTTCATCCTTGACTCTCATGTGTTTTCCAAACACAAACCTCGTGACTGGATTCGTCGGCCAAAATCGATGCACTTCATCCTAAAAAATTGCAAAGTCGGAGGAAAAAATGTGATGGTCGCAGCCATGAAGCTGTGAAGCTGGAAGCGTTTCCTGGTTCGATTCTTGCAGATTACTGGTCAAAGGGAAAAAAAAGGAAAAGATTAGGGCCACCGTGACCCCGCCTGACCTTTATCTGTGGGTGTGATGTCAGATGAAAGCCAAGAGGAAATGCACTCATTTAGCTATTAAACAACGACGCTTGCTTTATCCTGCAGGAGGGTGGGGATGGGACACCACAGGACAGGTCAGCAGTCCGACCCAGGGGAGACACGTTGCCATGACAGACGCTCGCAAAGTTGGGTTTGTGAGAGGAGAGATGAGGTCACCGTCGCTCAGTCACGTCGTCCTCCTTTGATCCTCTCCCACATTCTTCACTGCGCTGCATGTGTGAGACACGTGGAGAGACCTCGATGTTGCCTGTGACTGTGATGGAGTCATTGAAATGTGAGGCAGTGATTCCACTTCCTGTTTTTCTTTTTATGACAACATCCTCTTTCCTAGTGACATGACACATTTCTATGCGGAATCAGTTTGAACTTAAACGAAACTAAGTTGGACATTAATAGAAGTCCATAGGGAAGCTAAAGTTTGTTTGGGTCTCATTTGTGTCACTGTGTGCTCCTCCCAGAGAGGGACGATGAAGAAGACTGAATGGGGACCTGGCCGTGGCCGGACAGGATGCCTGATCCGTGCTGAGCAGCAGTGAGCAGAGCAGTGCAGTTTTTTTTGTTGGTGTTTTTTTTTTTTTCACAGTGCAGCATCCACAGACGTGATTACAGCCCAGCGCGCTCGCTCTCTCTCCCTCTCCGTCTCCCCACCGGACTCCTCCGCTCCATTTCTCTGTCTGCATCCAATTACATTTTTCTCCCTCCCCTGTCAACCTCCATTTCTCTGTTCCTCTCTTTTTTTTCCGTCTGCATCTAACTCCAAATCTCTCCATTTATCTCTCTCTCTCTCTTTCTGTCCCTTCTTTTTTTTTCTTTCCCAGCACACAATTTCTTGTCCGTCTCTCCCTCCACACAGCTTCATTTCTCACTCCCGGTGTATGCACATTCCTCACTCACTGTCTTTCCCCCTCTCTCTCTCTCTCTCTCTCTCTCGCCCCCGTCCTGCCTCTATTTGTCTGCGCCTCCCTCCCTCTGTCCCGCTGTATCTCTTTCTCTCGTTTGTCTGTCTCTATTTGTCTCGGCGGACAGGCCGCTTCCTCCGCGGGGCTGCACTCTGACACGCCGGAATGGAGTTAGGTTGTTCCTGCAGCGACGGCGGCACTTTGCAGCCGGGATAACAACTCAGAAAAATTGACGGAGGTGGGGAGGGGATGAGCAGGGGGTGGGTGAGGGTGGGTGTCTTCTGGGGGTCACGGTGAGCTGGCACAAAGGAGGAGCGAGGACCACCACGGACAGCAGCTCTGAGTTGAGTTTCGCACTCAAACAGATGACTTTGCTAATGAACCTGGTTTCTTGTTTCGACGTCCTCCGTGTTCATCGTGTCTTATCTTGTAATTCCTTTTATTTCTTTAGTTCTTCAGGTCTTTTGTAGAGTTTATATGGGGCCGTTCTGACACTCTCGTTTGTGTTCCTTTGTGTGTCTTTGCATTCTGTCCCCTTCAACCGTGTCTTTATGTTCCAGGTTTCTCGCCAGATATTTATCCTCCACCTGTGTCTCATCAAGCCCCCATACCTCAAACATGGACATGTTTACAGCACGGTGTCTCAGTGTCTTTGTCGAGTCGTCTGGTTTTATGACTCCTGGTTGGGAGGCTCTCTGTCTTTTTAGTGTGTTTATTCAGTCTTTCATTTTTTTTCTTCCTGGTCACCATCACAAACCTTTTTTATTTTCTGATACGTCCTGATAAGTTCAAATTTTTCTGACAAAGGCGCTGTGATATTTCCAAAGGTTTCACATTGTTCCGCTCGCCACTTTTCAAACAGTTGCTGGGGGGAGGTGGGGGGGGAGGAGGTGGAGGATCTAAATAAAGACCGCATCACACCTCTGCCACTGGTTTCCATGGCAGGACCGTTGCTAACCATTTGTCTCACGAGGAACTTTGAGCTCAGACACAAGCGGCACTTTTTCGCTCCACATCGAGGTCAAGCGTCACGAACACATCGTCTGTGGCACAGCCACATAATTAGGTGGACGTTTAACTGAGAGCAAACTACATCCACACCCACACACATGCACATGTCTTGTTCGAACACTCAAGATGAAGACGGTTGTGAAGATGGTTCTTCTCAGGCCGGCCTCGTGTCTCTTTAACTCCAGTTTTGGCATCCAGGCCAAGGTTTGGATTCTCACCGGACCATATTTCCTTTCTCATTTCACTGATGAGCTTCCCTTCCACGAGCTTCAGACCCTCCATCAAAAGCGTGACTAAAGTGACCCAGAACCAGGAAGGTGGGCAATATTTCCACCAACACCACCGCCACCTCGACACCTTTAAAAAAATCCATTAGTCTGCGATTGAAGGGACCTGAGAGCCTAATCGCTGTCGCCGGGTGTGAAACGCCGGATTCATTTAACGAAATTAATTTGCGGGAGTCGTGCCCGCGCATCAGCCCACGGAGGATGATCCGTCCTGAGCAGCGCGAGGTGCCGTGCATCAGTTCGCTGCCAAGGGGAACTTCCGGGTCTTATCGATGAGCTCGTTGTTTACTCTGAGTTCCGGTAAAAATCAGTGCAGGAGTTGGACAGAAAGGAGAGTGGGTGGCTGTTTGTGTCATGTGCTTTCACGGAGCCGCGTCCTCGTGTGGGAAGTCGCCTTCGTTGTTCTGCTTTTCTGAGGGCAAAAGAGGCTAATTCATGAAGCGAAAGCGCGTCCCTGAGAGTGGCCGTCTTCAGTCCAGTGTGATTCAGTTCTGTCCCCCCCCCCCCCTTGTGATATCACTGGCTCCGCCCCCTTCAGTCACGTCCTGCCAGTCTTCGGTAAAACAACCCCAAGACCCGATCACATGATGCGGTGCGTTATCACTGGCCAGCTTTGTCACAACATTCAGACCTTGTGACACAGAAAAGAATCACGCCAGGGGACAAACAGCCACATTATGTGTCCAAATCGAAACGTCTTTGTTCAGCAAAATGTGATTTCTTGCGGGCTATTTGTAGAAGACGAAGAGATGTTTCGAACAAGAGATGACATCAGACAGATGGAAGCCTCTGCAGCCATACAGCCAGGACTCTGGATTAGCTTCTCTAGCTAATTCTATGGACATATCAGACAGTAATTCACTATATTCCAAACCAAGCTGTGTACAACGCCATCACCAGCCAAGTGGCTATAAATAGAGACAGACATAGAGAGAGACAGCAGCTCTGCAGCATGACGGGTTTAATGTTTGCACTTGCAAACTCACTGATCTACAACAGAGGAAGAAGATGACTTCCTAAACTTAAGTGAAAACATGAGAGTAACTATTTGAGTGATTTCTGTGATGCTGCCTGAAGTGATGGTGTTACAGTTTCATTACCGTATTTAATGTCTTGTTCTGAACACAGGCGAGGTAGCAGTTGTGGTGTGTTTAATTGCTTTTTCCACTCAGTTGTGGGTATTTCCAGAGCCAGGCCTGGATGCGAGCGGAAGCCAAAGTGTCTGGGTCTCCACACCAGCTGCGCCCACAGGCCTCCTGCACCATCAATCAGTCCTCCTGCTCCGTCAGCATGCAGGTGAAGCCAGGATCTCCGAGTCCCGAGCCCGATGAAGGCTGATCCACACCGTGAGAGCATATTAGTCTTTTTTTTCTATTATGATTAAATAGGCAGAATATTATGTCATAGTAAAAGTACAAAAGCCTGTCTACAGTACCAAGTGCTCTGAGTCCACTCACAATGACTGGCTGAGGTCCCTCCCAACCCTCCAGCAACACCCACACACCCACACACGCACACATGCACACACACACACTTCAGCACAAAGCCCGGCTTCTCATCTTCCCCAGCCGCCCGTCTCACTGTTTCAGCTAATCTTTACCATCACAGGCCAGGCCGCCATTGTTGGGATTTCCTCCTCTTAATTACCAGGATGCAGAGCTTTGTTCTTGCTGCGCTGATGTTTCAGGCTCCATTTCGGACCCTGTTTAGTGTGTCTTCTATCCCCCCCCCTCCCTTCCCCAGAGGGGGCAGCTAGGTTTACCACCTGTTGAGGCCAATTACGTTGGCGAACAAAGTACGGGTGGCGGGGAGGGCTGGGATTTGAGCTGTCAGCGCTTTTTTATCCCCCCAATGAAAGAGTCTGTCATGATTAATCAGACGGCGAACCGCCGTCACTGTCATCAGGTCTAATGCTCCCATAAAGCGGACTTTAGAATTCGAGGCATAAACCGGCCTTCCACCTGAGAGGCGAGAGATGAGAACTCGATACACTCGAAGGTGCCGCCGACAGGAAAACAAACTCCCGCGGCCCCCCAGCTAACCGCAGAGTCAATGGAGGCTGTATAAACAGTACGCGCCTCAGAAAAGGGGAAAACAGTGAGTGGGATCAATCTGGAGCCTCCGCCTGCTCCGGGGCCTCAAATGCTCAGGGACGGGCACTTTAATGGTAGTTGCGCTGCAGGACAGCGCGGAAGTGGTGTTAAAAAACGATTTTTATGTGTCACAATGACAAAAAGTTCAATTTAGTTTTGTTTTTTGGGGGAAAAAAAACACAACTTCAATCTTGGTTTTGGTCTTTTTTCAACCCACGACTGTGGTTGTTTCTCCACCTCCTTTATTTTTCCCCCTTTTTGAATGTAAAACCTTAATGAAGACCTCATGACCTTGGTAGCGCTTAATGGTTAACAAGCCATGCAGTTAATGAAGGGTTCCAGTCCCCCCTCCTCCCCACATGCAATCAAGCCAGAGGGAAGGACATTTGCTTTTTTTCCCACCACACCACCGCGACTGGAATGTGTCTTAAAGGGCGAATCCGCACACAATCACGTCGTCTGGTACTCTCTCATTCTTTTTTATTCCAGGCCCACCTAATGATCCCCCACAGTTTGTGTTGTTCATTAAGAGCTCGGAGGCAATCGGGGGGGGGGGGGCGACGGGTTCGATGGATTGTCTGTGAGCGGGAGTCCTGATTGGCCCTATTACAGAGAACTTTTCAAGCTGAAGCTCGGCCAATGAAATTGAAGCGTGGTATCAGAGCGTACGTTACGTTTTCACATATTTTCTTGGCTGTTGCTGACGTTGCTGAACCAAACCGAACTGAAAGGAAAAATGAAACCGTGTTTAATGAAGAAAATAATAACATGACAATAAAAAAAAACAACTTCTCGCCATCTGTGCTGTTTGTTTTCAGTCGATCAATCAGAAATGGAATTAATTAGCACATGGCACGCAGGGTGAAAGTGCTTCGCAGACCAGTGACAGAGTGATAACGAGACTGAAAGGGGGAGAAAACAGCTTTGAACGATGGATTCAGCGTGACGTTCACTGGGTTGTGTAGAAAGACGTCGAAAAGTAAACAAGATCAAATATTAAACAGAATTCATGAGACAAACATGAGTTAAAACATATCAAATGTGACGAGATAAAGTCGTGGAGACAATCAATCGGCAAAACTAAATAAATAAATAAATGACTTGACATTTTTTTCAAGCTAAATTTGGCAGTTTCAGTTAAATTATTTGTTGAAGTCGGTCCAATATGGGCTCTCATCTCCCCGTGAGGAGGAGAGGCTCCATCCTCGCTCAGGCCTTTTTGAAGAACAGCCAGACTTTAAGCAAGGAGCTGTATAGATCTGTGAGAGTAGATCTCCCCCCCCACCCCCCACCCGCTCCCAGAGAGCAGAGGGGTTTCCTTCCAGCAGCCACCAAGGTGATTTTTAGGAAGGTAATCTCTCATAATTCGAGGCGGATAGATTCGCCCGGAAATCAAATCAGCTTTCCCAGACTGCGCGCTGAGGAGGCAATATCCCAGTGCAATTCTTCATTGACCTACATAGCATCTCTTCCTGACAGCTTCCTCCCAGCTCCGCAGCTCCCTCCTCCTCCTCCTCCTCCTCCTCCTCCTCTTCCTCTTCCTCCTCGTCGCCCCTCCACCCCCACTTCATTGCCCTGATCTCTGGGGCTTCTCCCTGCGCGTTTGATGATGATGAGCGGCACAATATTCATCATCTCTGCCTCCAAAGTGGAAGGAGGGAGGGGGGGGTAGAAAAAAAAAGTGGAGAATAGAAAATTACCCCAACCGAAAATATATCGACTCTCCCCCCCACAAAAAAAGAGGGTGGGGGTGGTTGCCAGGCTGGCTGCTCCCTGGCTTTCCAGAAATGTAATTAAGCATCAGAGACAATCGTGAATCTGTGTCCCTAAAAAAAAAAAAGGCTTGATTAGGTATCAGGGATTGGGTAATTTCCATCAGTGATGATTTGAAATTAGGGTGCAGGAGGTGTGTGTGTGTGTGGGTGCGCGTGCACGACACTATTTCGCAGCTAAACGCTGTCACACACGTGCCGGTGGAGGCTCGGCGCACCGGCAGGCAGGCAGGCAGGCAGGCAGGCAGACAGTAGGCTCCCCTCATCATTAATTCAGGAGCCGTCACTCTCAGCCTCCTCCTGCCCCTGAGAAGCTCTCCATGCTTCCCAGCAACATTATGCATATTTATTCCTACATCCTCCTCGCTTTACCAAATGTCACTGTAAATGTTTCGACTTGGAATCGAACCATTTCTGTAGGTTTGTTTTTGTTCTTCTTCTTCTTCTTCCCCCTCCACCACACCTCCTCCTCTTCTAAGACCTCCGACGTTTGAAGGAGGAATATCCCCGAATCCATTTCAGGTTCACTTGTTCTCCCTCCATTACCATAATGTCTTCAAACTTCACACGTGCTTTTTTTTTTTTCTTCTCCAGCCCCGCCACTAATTCCGTTCACACTTAGTTTCACCTCGACCGAGCGCGTCGGCTTTGCCGACGTTTGTAGCAATTACTCCGCACCTTGATCTCGCGAGGGGGGGGGCGGCGTCACCGCGCCCTCGGAACGCCTCTCCTCCGCGCTTTCTGTTTGTGCTTGACTCCCCCCCTCACACACACACACACATCACACACATACACACACACGCTCCGCATTCCTCCCCTACAACACAAAGAAGAGCGCCGGATTACGACACGCCGACAGCCCTTTCAGAACCGCGTGAAACATTTCTACGCCTGGTAATTATCAACAGCTCCTGGAAAAAAAAGGGAAGAAGAAGAAGAAAAAGAAAAAAAAAAAAGAAGCAAAACAGCAGCTCCCGTTAACCTTTGGGCCTGCGGCTGCCTTCGACGGCGGTCGCCATGGCGGAGGAGCTGGAACGCCGCGTGATTAGTAAGGTAACGAGGCCTCAGAAAGTCCGTGCCTGCGATTGGGACGATGTGACATCAGGAGCTGGCACCCAGCACCCCCTCATTTAGGGGCTGAAAATATCAGGCCGTGTTGTGCAGCTGCAATCGGAAAAAAAAATGGACGCCGTCCTCGCGATTCTCCAACGTGTTTCCACCCCCCGAGGCCTGCGAGGTGGGTTCGGTTGGCGTCAGCAGAAAACTACTGTGGGTGACTGAATGGGATGGCGAGGGTGCGTGATTGGGTGATTGGGGAGTAGGTTTGAAGGGGCCTTTTTGTAGTGTTGGCAAGCAAACATGTCGTTTTTAGCTTTGTTTGTAGGCAGAAGAGATAAATCGACATGTGCAGGACTTTCTTTGAGTCTGATGAATACCAGTTTGGACAGGTCCCATAGTTGGGATGGTACCAGGTTCCCCCCATGGTGGGACCTCCAGCCTGTCTCCTCCAAACTCTATGTGCTTCATCAAAACTCACTTCTGGCTACATGTGAACCAGAAAGGCTTGAACCTTCACTTCCCTCAACTCTCCAAAGTCTCTCACTTCCCTATTGGGAAATTACCAGTTTGGCATCCTGCGTGCAATTCTTTTCCTATTAGAGTTTTCTTTTTTCCCCCCCCACTTCCCATTGACTCAAAACTACTGACCGCAACGTCCGACCTGAACTGTTCTCAACCACGTTCTCCTAAAAAAGAGTGGCTGCGGCGTCGACACGTTGCGTAAGATCCCAAAAGTGTGGAGCGGGCCTGGAGGTATGACTCACATCAGTCAGCGAGTCCTGGTTCCCCTCAAAGAAACATTAAGCACTAACGCTTTTTTTTCTTTCTCTCTTTATTTCCTCGGGAACCGACTGCAGCTTCTCGCACCCAAAAATAGCACAAAGAGACGTTTTTTTATAAATCATGTCCAGATTGCGAGTCCGAAGACAAGACTTTTCAATCAGAGGGGACGAGGTGGAATGCTCTGCCTGACTCGGCACCAGATGCTCGCCAGCCTGCGCCAGCCTCACTCTGACGCACTCCTGGCGAATAAAAGGGAGGCCGGGCTAATGAAATCAAGTCGGGGCCGCTCGCAGGAGCCATAAAATGTCGGCTTTTGTACCGGAGCTAATTATTCATCGGGGCCGTACAAAAGATTAGCGCGGATACATATGAAGGAGTGAAATCCTTTTAAATGGCTCCTTTATTGTTCCTCCACAATCCTCATCTTCTTTTCTTTTCTTTTTTCCTCTCTCGCTCTCTTTTTTTTTCTTTTTATATACGGCACTGGCGGGCACCCTTGTGAAATGACTCCGAGCCATTGTTCCCGCGTTATCCCGAAGTCACGTACGGCAAGTTAGAGCCCGTCTTTTGATAGAGATGCCCGCCGCCGCCACCGCTTTTTCTTTTAACATTTGTGTTATCTGGACGCCGGAGAATTACCGAGGCCCGGACGGGAGTTAAAGAAGAAGAAGAAGAAAAAAAACACTAATGTTTGAGGATTGCTGCCTTATCTTAGCTCCATTGTGTGACGAAACTTCTCAAACGAGGACGTCTCAATAAATGGTGAGGGATTCTCGTTGCAGGCCCTGCAAACGACAGAGAGCCACACAGAGACTTTTTGGTACGTTTTCTTTATTCCTTTTCAGGAACAAGCAGATTAAAAGACACGGGACAGCAGGATTACTGTGTCCTCTGCTTGTTTGAGGGCGAATGAGAGCTCAGCCTTCATGTCCCGCTCTGAATACAGTGATCGAGTCTGCAGGGACCCTCCAATCACTGCACGTGTGTACAAACGTAGGTAGGTAATCTGGTAGGCTGCACGGGAGCGTGAGCGCACAAAACACGCATGCACACACACAAATGTACACACACACACACACACACACACACACACACACACACACACACACTCTCCCACTGCAACTGTCACTCACACACTCAAACACACAAATCACCCAACACAGACACATTCTCTCTCTCAATCACACACACACACAAATGCACACACACTCACACACAAATGCACACACACGCACACACACACACACGCACACACACACACGCACACACACACACACACGCCTTCCCCGTCACTGTCTCTCTCCCTGTGGTCTGCTTCGCCAGCTCTGACGCCCCCTACAGGGCAGCAGACACCTGCAGCTGGAGGCCTGTGCTTACTGCGCTGGGGTCGAGCAGCCGAGGGAGCGGGGTGAAGTGGAGCAGAGCGCGCGCGCGTGTGTGCCAGGCTGCGACCCAGCAGCTCCGGTGGGAAGCGGACAGAGAAACGGGGTCAAGGGGAGTCGCAGGGATGGATCCTGTTTTAGTTTCACTTCCCGCTGTAGCACGGAGTTGCACAACGGTGTGAACTGCGCGTGCACGCTCAGATCCGAGCTGTGCGCTCTCTCTCTCTCACCTCCAAGCTTGCGTGTTGCTCAGTGCGCTGCCAGCTTCCAGCACGCCAGGGCCAAGAGCGTCCGACATCTGCTTCAGATACACGCACCCGAGCTCCTCACACTTAAAGATGAAACATGCCGTTTTACACCAAACAATAAAAATCTGACTCCGCACAACAGTAAAGCTTAAGTTGCAAATAAAAGCTAAATATAGGCCACAGCTACATGCATATATTCTTACATTGACAAGTAGGGATGTTGAAAAATGAGCAATGTAATTTAATTCTCTGGGTGTGACTAATGAGTTGTTCAAGTTGTACCAACCCAACTCACTCTGGTGCTGACAGAGAAACCAACAAAACTAGTTCGAAATGTACCAGCAAGCAAACAAACTGTTCTTTTATGGAACTGTTCACTTTTCACGCACATTTGGTTGGCATTTCATTACAAATACAGCTTTTTCAGTGGAAGTGACGATAAAAAGTTACTTTTTTGCAGTGTGGAGTGTGTATAATGAAGAGAATGTGCTCAAACAGGAGTGATGGGAGGAGAAACCGTGAACGCACCGGAGGAGAAGCACCATTCATAATGAAAACTTGGTGAATTCCCGCCCGAAACGGGCTGGCATAAGCGGTTCGTCCTGCTTCTCCCCGCCATCTGTGGGCCTCATTCAGCAGCCTCGTTCACGCCCGGACGCTCTCTTAAAGTGTCGACTTCTGTGTGAACGCGTGTAAATAACAACAAATAAAGGCACTTTTCTCTTTTTTTTCTCCTTCCACAGTTTGCAAACTTGACTGGTGTCACATGGGGAGGCTTGAAATGGTACTAAGTAAGCAGATCGTGTTGAGGAAATTCTTGGGCTGTCATTCAAGCGCGTGTGCGTGCGTGCGTGTGTGTGTGTGTAGTGCGGGGTGAAGTGGGTGAGTGACAGACAGATTGTTCATACATGGACAGAGAACAGCTTCTTTGTTCTGCTGTGAATCCCCCTGAGTCCCTGCAGGCTACCACATATATGACATAGAACATTCCTATAATAATAAGAATAGGAATAATAATGTTGAACTTCAAATGTGTGACATCACTTTGATGCTCCAGTGTTCCCAGTGCTGACTGTGATCCCCGTAACATTTTATAATCGTTGGGAAATGATCGTTTATCATATATAGTACATGGATCCGGGAAAGAGTTTCTGTGTAATCCAGATAAAGAGAGAGAGGGAGAGAGAGGGGGGAGAGATGAAATCTCCTTTAAGATGACTCCTGAGCACGTCGGCGCCGTCGGATTCGCGCTTTCACATGTTGTAATGTCACTTTTTTTTCCTGACGCGCGCCACAAAAGGCTGCCGGAGAGAGAGAGAGAGAGGGAGGGAGAAAGAGAGAGAGAGGGAGACATAGAGAGAGCCGAGGCGCGCTGAGAGACTGAGGAGAGAATCTGCATATCGATTGCAGTGGGACCGCTCACACCGATACGCGCACGAGAAAAAAAAAAAAAAAAAAAACACACACGCGCGCCCGCGCGTACTCATCCCACCCTCACTCCTCTCTCTCTCCCTCTCTCGTAAAGGGGCGTGTGTGGAGCTGGCTCGGACTCAAACCCTCCCGCATTTGCATCAGCGGAGCAGCGGAGGACGGTTGGCGCAGCCGAGGAGGGAGACGCAAGCCGGGAGAAACTTGGACGGGATCGATACGGACTTTTATCCCTGATCGATTGTGTTATTTTTTTATTATTATTTCAAACGCCTTGAGGACTGTGACGCTCCGGACGGATCTGAGAAGTGACAGCGCTGAATAAGAGCGGAGAGAGAGGGAAGAGAGAGAGAGAGACCCGGAGAGATCAGCGGTGAAGAGGCGAGTCCGCACGCCGCGAAGAGAGCGCGTCTCCGGGCTTCGGCTGTGCGTCTTTGCGCGGAGCGCGTTGGAGACTGTTGCCTTTCGTCCTTTTGACTTTGGACGTGAATTGAAAAAACAAGCCCACGGTATCTGGAGTGGATGTGACCTGACTGACGCTCCGTGGAGCTCTGGTTTGATTTTAAATAAATAAATTACCAGAGTCGTAAGGGAGCCCCCATCGGATCGTACACGCTGCTCTGCCCCACGCATGCTGGAGGTGGAGAGAGGTGGACTGGATGCCTGCGGGTCTGCGGGTCCTCGAGACGCAGGTGAATGCAGCTTCTTTTATTAGACTTTTTTCTGCGGATCGGAGCGCAGCGAAATAGTCTTTTCCCCCCTTCTGCATTGGTGTATGATCACAGATTACCACACACAATTTTATATATATAAAAAAATCAACATTTCTTTATCTTTTTTTGCGTTTTTCCAAAATATCAAAGGTCTTAAAACTGTGTTTTTTGTTAATTACTTGCGTCTTTAAGGCGTGCGGGGCACGTTGCATGCGCCGATTGAGGTTGCTGAGCCGGCTCCCGTCCCTTTTGTGTGTGTATGTGTGTGCAGTGTGTGTCTGTGAGTGTGCGGTGTGTGTGACCCAGTAAGGGCAGCCTTGAGTAAACGTCTGGAGGCTACTATAATTTACGCTTTAATTGATTTCCTCTAAATTTCAGAGTGCCAGTTTAATGGTGTCACTGTTGCGGGGCAGGCTTTAAACAATCGGATCGCGCCCGGCCGAGCAGCCCGAGCACAGCTGTCGGTATACAGGGGAGGACGAGGAGGAGGGGGAAGAGAAAAAACGCACTTTATTCACTTTGTTTTAATTTGGAATAAAGGGCGTGAAGGTGGACCGCCGGAGTGCGCGCTGCTGAGGCGGTGAGAGACACGCGCAGGGGAGGGGGGGAAGTTGGCGAGGATGGTCCAGCGTGTCACACCAGTGAATACTCCGAGACAGCGCGGGATTTAGAGGAAAATAGAAGAATTGTGTTCTTAAAACGAGAGAAAAGAAGAAGATGGGTTCATAAAATGATCGGTTAGTGGCGGTGAGGTGTGTGTATGTGTGTTTTTGACGTGCTCCTGTGGGGGAGTCCCGATGTGCCACCACATCTTCCAATGATGTCTGGCTCCCTTTTTTGTAAAAGAAGATAGAGGGAAGGAGGGTGAGTAAAGGAGAGACAGAGAGAGAGAGAGAGAGAGAGAGAGAGAGAGAGTGTGAGAGAGAGAGAGAGAGTCCTGTCACTTACCGGGCTGCCGCCGCCGCCGCCGCCGCTGTTTTGTGACTCAGTGCGCGGCTCCGCTTACATATATAAAGCCGCGGCGCTTCTCAGACATAGGTCGCTCGCTCTGTAATCAAGCCAATCATCAACCTCTCCGCGCTGCCACTCCGAGCCTATAGAAGCGGCCACAGTTTTTTGGGGAGGGAGGGTGGGGGGGAAAGGGAGAGAGAGAGAGAGAGAGAGAGAGAGAGAGATAAGGGGGTGTATCCGCGCCTTTCCTTCTACTTGTACCAGCAGCGGTCGCTTTTTATGGTCACACTAAGGGGAGGAATGTCCAGGGCGCACGGCCGCGGCTCGTATCCATAACCTGCTCCCATCCCGCGTCTCATCCTCTGCTCTCCTCCTTCCCCCCCTTTCCTTTTTATTTTGTTTTAAAATTCCATTTCTCCCTCTCCTGTTTTTCTTTGCACCCTCCGCAGCCGTGGATTACATCCCACCCGGACATCGTCTGAGGGAGTAAAATATAAAAAAAAAAGAAGGACGTGAGGTGCAGGAGGTTGGCCGGGATCCTTCGCGTATCTTTGCGCTCTGGCTGCTTCTCCTCCTTCCTCCTCGTCTTCGTCTTCTTCTCGCGGTTCGGGGGAGGATATGGCACGGAGGGCGCCGGGGAGAGGAGAGCAGCCGGCGCAGGCGAGAGGAAACAGGAGCTGAACGACAGGATGCCACCGACCTGAGAACCCCGCACTCAGATCCTTTGCAACTTTGTGCCACGGAAGAAGTGTGTGTTAGAGAGAGAGACTGCTGATTTATTCGCTGAGAGAGAAAAAGAAGAAGAAGAAGAATCCATCTCTTTTCGGAGGAGTTTTGCTCTGGAGTTGTTGTTTTGTTTTTTGTTTTTTTGACCTTTTCTTTTTTTGTACGCGTACTTTTATTTGGGAGGCGATCGACTCAAGGATGCATTGTGGATTAGTCTTTCTCCTGTTCATGGGAATCCTCTTGGTGGTCAAGGCTTTCAAAAACGGTAAGTGTGTGACATCCGATCTCTCTATCAATAAGGCCCGTGTGTGCCCTGCAAAGCTACTAATCCCGCTATTTTTCCGAAAGATTAGCCCCCCTCTGATCTCCGCTGATCTTTGGGCAAACGCACCCGGCGCTCACCTGCCCTCCCTGCCGACGTTTAAGAACCCCCCCACCCCCCGACCCCCTTCTCTCTTTATTTCCACGGAGGCTCGCTGCTCAGTCACTATTACATGGTGTTTTTTGAGGCTTTTCTGTTTGGAAGTACACCTCATTCCTTTACTCTTGTTCCTCATCTCCTGTTGTACTTCATTCCCTTATTATTCCCATTACGCACTAAAGTTTGGATGATTTGAAATATAAGCGATATGCGCACTTTCCAAACAGTCTTATTTACTTGTTCAGTTCCGTCGCTTGGTTCTGATCTTCTCGGGAAACAAAGTTTTCGATGGCAGCGCTAGAGAGAGTCCGAGTTTTCTGAGGGGGGAGTTCAAAAAGTCAGCTCCGTGTCGCTCCACTTGCGCTCTTACCCCCACCGCCTCGGAGTCGCTCCGGCGTTTATTTGCGACCGTGAAGCCTCGATCGCGCTCAGACAACGGATAAAATCAATCAAAAATATACTTTAAAAGCATCTTTTTTTTCGGCTAGAATGAGGATTTGTTTTGATAATCCCACAAGAAGTTTGTGCAGATGTTTGGGAGGCAGACGCGCAGAGCTTCTCCAGTTCTTCCACTCCGCGTCCAAACTTTTTTTCGTGTTGTTTTGACATGAATTACTCTCCAAAACAAGCTCTTTCATTCCTGTTATAATTGAAAGCAGACGGCGCTCCGGCGTTTAATAGCGTGTCTTAGCCTCGAACATGTCACAGCATGAAAATAGCAACTGTCTATATGATATTTACGAGTTTTTCTGAATGTGTAGTTTATTTTAACTGCTGTATTTGCCGTTTTATGCCGAGTTGGGTTGACTTTGGGCGCGCTATACACCCGGAATGCTTTGTTTCTGATTGGACAAAAATACAAATGTCCCTAAAAAAAGGCTTGAAATTGTTTTATTGTAGAAATACATCGACGTGTTTCTCCGAAGGCCGCTGAGCAGCAGGATTTGAAGGTGTTTTCCTGGCCAATAAACATATCAAACTGGTGCTGGGTGCTCGTGTGCACTGACAAATCAACGCGTCGTGTGCGCTTGTAGTGTTTGTGTTGTTGGAACTGAAATCAGCCTCGAGTGTCCTCGAGCCAAAATCAGAAATTACGTCACTTAACCTAAATCCGTCCCTGCGCGTAATCCAGCCTTGGATGAAGGCGCATCACCCCCCCCCCCCCAAAAAAAAAGATGCAACTCTCTTTTGTTCTCCCGGACTCCCCCTCCCTCACTTTTTTTCGCCCCCTTATGTTTGCAGATAAATGTGGAGGCAACATCCGAATCTCAACCGCCAACTACCTCACCTCCCCCGGATACCCCATGTCTTACCCCCCCTCTCAGAGATGCGTGTGGGTGATCTCGGCGCCCGGTCCTCACCAGCGGATCCTCATCAACTTCAATCCGCATTTCGATCTGGAGGACCGCGAGTGCAAGTAAGTGACACCCCCCCCCTCCTCCTCCTCTCTCTCTTTCACTCACTCCTTCAGCTTTATGCTCTCCAGCAGAAACAGATGTGCATCAGAGGGGCCCCTAAAACACTCATTCATTCGATCGGATGGGATCCCGGGGGCCCCCCTCGATCTGATCCATAGATATCGGAGTGAGAGTGGGAGAAATCCACGGAAGCTTTCGCTGGCTCCTAGTTGACCCCTCCCATCACCCCCCTATCCACGCAACACATTTTAAGGAAGCATCGCGCTCCAAGACGCTCACACACACACACACACAAACAACAAACCACCCCGGTGGGTTTGTTGTTTATTCATATTTAATGCACACACATGCGCTCCATTCATAATCGTGTTAAGGCGCTCATGCGCGTGCCTCCCTCCTCTCCCCTCTCACACACATGCCTATTACACATGAAACTGCGCCCTCTAGCGTGAGCTGGTGCAGGATCCCCCCTCCCCCCTCCCCCCTCCACCCCCTTTTCCTCCTGACGCTGTGTTAATGTAATCCCGCTCTGGTGAATACATAGGGCAGCAGGAATGTCTCACCCCTGCCATTTGGTTTTGGAATGTCCTTGATTTCTCGTCTTTGCGGAGTGAAGTCACCAGGGTGCAATATCGATTCGAGCTGCTGTACTTTTTTTGCAGGAGCATGTGTGTGTGTGAGTGTGTGTGAAAGGGTTGGAGGGTGGGGGGTCAAACCTCAGCAGAGGCCATTGACTGTGTCGTATCTCTTTATAATAGGCTTTAAAACTAAACTGATCAACGCATCAGTTTATTTTGCATTCAGTCACTTTAATTAATTGGAAGTGTGTTGAATTTTCCTGCGCACTTCTCCCTTCAGATTCCTCCCCAAACTCGCCCCCCCCCCCCCCGGGGGGGCG
>JAUESF010000002.1:13799342-13814198 GCA_032274765.1 Malacoctenus tetranemus
CCCCGCCCCCCCCCCCCCGCCCGGCCACCCCGCCCCCCCGGCGCGCCCCCCCCCCCCCCCCCCCCCCCAAGCACTGAATTCCCAGGAGGGTCCGAGCGGCTGCACGTCCAGCCAGATGACCGGGGGTCACGCAGACACCTCCCTCGTCCCCCGATGCCTTCACAGACGCCCCCCCTGGGGAGGAAAGGGTTAAAATAAAAGAGCAAGGGAGAGTGCCAGAGGGGACGGATGGGGCATTTAATTGATTGAATCCCAGGGCAGTTATTATTACCGTCACCCCGGAGCCTCTTAGCCACTGCATTCAAAGGGAGCCTTCACACCACACTGAGCCCTCCTCAGCATTCATACCTGCACCTGTTTACCAGCGACCCCCCCGCCCCCCACCCCACCCCCTTCCACCCCCCCGGTCAGCCATTCGCGCAGTTGTTTTTTCCCCCCCTTCGCTTTTGTTTCTCCCACCTCCCTCCATCAACAGCTCCACTTTCTTGCCCCCCACCCCCTCCGCCTTCCATCTCCCTCAGCAGTTTCCTTTAAACAGCCACCGTCCCGCCCACCCCCAGCGCTCTCGCCGCTCTTCCTGCCCATTGTGGGGAGGCGAGAAAGTTTTTGAACAGCACCCAAAGGCTTTACCTCTAGCTGACCTCAGCCTCGCTCCCCCCCCACCCTCTCTTCTCCTACCTCCTCCTCCTCCTCTCTGCCTCCTCTGACTGCTCGTTACTCGGCGGGGAGCTCCTCGCTGCTTCGGCAAGCAGACAGATGATTGCCTCTGTGCGAGGCGGCTGCCCGGGGTTTCAGGCGGCGCGGACGGTCGGTCGGTCGATGATGCCGCCGGTTTCTTGTTTTTTCTGTTTTTTGCCATTTTTCCGCGTCAGCTCACGAAGACGCGCGTCCGCGAAGCTTCTGCTCGGGGCTAATTTTAGTCCCACGCGGAGTTCAGTGGGTCAACTCGCCCAAGGTCGCTCCCAGTGATGCGTGCGCGGTCCCGCGTGTTGCTTTTTGTCACATGGTTCCCACGAGCTTGGCCTTGATCACGTCCATCCGAGACATGCGGTCATGCACAGGATATCCACTAATAGTCTGCTCCCCACAACAAGAGCCCCCCCCCACCCTCCACCCCCCTTTTGTGACATACTCAGGATAAATGGGATACTGTTCTTTGACCCTTTCGATCAGTGTCAGGATGTCTGCGTGCTGCTCCAGCACGGCTAACAGGGCCCTATTGTAAGGACGCGGCGCGAGCCAACATTCAGTCTCGGCCTTGTCTACTTTTGCTGTTTTCGCAATAATCAATATGTGTGCACAGCTTGTTTGTTGATGAAACAGAGCTGTGCGGTCTGTGTGGTGTCAGATTGACCAATCAGAGGAGCCTCACCTGGTCACTTTTACTAGCCAGGGGCTGAGTAATCCACCACCCGAGTGGTCTGTTTGGCTTCAAGTCTGGCTTTTGATTGGTCAGCAGTATGTTATCTCAGGACAATGTACTCCAGAGCCTGATTACATCAGACGTAAAGACCGCGCGACCAAACAATCAAAGACGCAACAACTAAACGCAGTAGAAATCTGCTTTAAATGGTCCACACAGAAAAAAGGTGTTCCGGGGTTCCTTACATTTCCCTTATCAAGGCTGTGCTCTTGATAACAACATAAAGACGTCTCGCCTGTCTCAGCTAAAGGTCAGGTTCTGCTTCTAAGTGAACAGGTCGACCACATCATCTCTGGCAGGAAGGTGGTTTTTCTTCCACACAAACTGCGCCAATCGGGGGGGGCTGGCGCCGCGTCCGAGACCAGAGCAGCACACGCGCCGAGCCCACTGTGCCACATCAACTCCCCCCCCCCCTCTCTCTCTGTCTCCTCGCACCCTGTTGTTTTTTTTCTTTTTACCCTTGACTTCTCATTGTTGCGACGCCGGCGCATCATCTGAGCCGCGCCACAGCCCCCTGCGGAGGAGTCTCTCCTCCGCTCACCTCTGCTCGCCCCCGTTCTCCTCTGTGTAATCAGAGATCCTCTCAAATGTCAAGGTGGGACAAATGGGAGCCATTCCCTCCTGTAATGGCCCCAGAAATGGGCGCGAGCGCTTGGCTCGGGCCTCCCTTCTCCTTTCTCGCGTTCGGCTCCCCCTTCGAGAAAACCACGCGACTCTTTTCATCCGTTTCTATATATTTAGCTCGCTTTCACACTTTGTATTTGTCTGAATGTTACACCAGCTCCCTCGCGTTCCCCTTTTTTTTTTTTTTTGTCGGCGCCCTTTGTTAAAATCACCTCAGAGTGTCTTGCTGTGTTGTGTTAAGACGTGAGACCTTTTTCAGGGGGAAAAAAAGGGTTTCAGAGCTAACAAGTCGCATAATTGAGAACATTAGTACTCAGCCTCTCTCACTCCTCAGAAGTGTTCCTGCAAAATTCAGCCAAAGGGGCGGCGAGCCTCTTTTGCAAAAGCATACATCGGAAATGTGCGAACGTTCACGTCTGAACACAGAGAAGCTCGTCGAGCTGCCGTATGCAAAGTGAATTCGTTTCCGGCGCTCACTTCTTCTGGGGACCACAAAAAAAGGTGCTAAATGTGTATTTCCTTTTTGGCCACGAGCAGTTTCTTAATTGATTGCACTTACGCACTCGCACACTCGTGATAACAAGATGTGTGATACGGAAAAGAGACGAGGGGGCCAAATCCTCGGCAGTAATACACGCTGAGGGCGTTTTTCTTTCTTATTATTCTCGAATATATCTTTCTTTATTAGCTTAAAAGGAATCGCCCTCTTTTCAGTGGGAAACGCGGCTGGGATTTCGAGGGAAGTCTGATCGGCATCAACCATTTATTTATTTATTTTTTTTCCTTCTGCCGAAGGCAAGAGAGGAAAGTTGCAAGCGCTCCATTGTTCATGGTGCGGCGTGGTCTCCCTGGTCCTTTAACACCCGATCGATACCTCTTAAACAGACAGCCTGTAGACAGTTTTTTTGTTGCTACGACGCAACATCTATGACTGCATCGGTTAGCTAGCCGGCTGCTAGTAGTAATTGTAGCTGCTACCTGTTTGGCACCGAGCTGCGACTTTTGGAGCGCAGAACCCGCAAAAGCTTCGGGATTAAAGCTGCGAGCCAAGAGGCGGAGGATTTCTTGACAGGAGCATTAACAGTGTTTACACACGAAAAACACTTGTTACCTCGTCGAGTCGGGGACACGGACTTGCCCGAACAAGTGAGGCGGCGATTAGATGTCAGGTTGCGAATGGATTCGCCCTCAACCTTTAAAGAACACTTCTCCGTCTGCACGAGCTTTAAAAAAATTCTTCGGCTGCACCAAGCCATAAAGACTATCTGTCACAAGAACACACTTGCTTGTTTGTGGCGCAACATGACTTTTTGGGTGGCAGTGTTCACATCTGCAAAACACAAATACTGGTGTCAGCGCAACACACACGCCAGACTTCACTCAGTTGAAGACTGAAAAATTCCCCAAAATCTTGCTGCAAAACAAGAGCGAAGTCACGAACGCTTTTTCACCAGCGGTTGTGTCACACTTGCGCGTTTTTCTAATCACGTTGTTGCGACCTATTTGTCACGCTTGATGAATTCAATAAGGGGCAAAAGTTCAACTGGGATGACTAAAAACATGCACAGCTTCGCACCCGGCCCCCTGAGGGCACGTCACTGTCGTTCATGGTGGGGGGGTGGAGGGGAGGTGTTGAAGCCAAGTCAGCTGAACGCACTCCGACATCCTCAGGGAGGGGGGGGGGGGGGGGGTTCAAAGGGCAGTGGACCCTACATGTGAGGTGAGCGCAGGCAAATCAGACTAGCCTGCTAACAGTGGGGGCTTTTGTGGTCAGCTTGCTTGGGAGCTCCCCCATCCTCCAACCCGGCCCTCACTCTCGAGTTCAGTGTGAGCCGGCTCTGTGCTGAGCAGAAAGGACACCCCTCCACCACCACCACCACCCTCGGGGGGCAGAAATCTCCCTCTGTCAGTCCGTGCTCATATTTCTGAATAAAGGATTATTGTGTGTGTTACGGCAGGAGGGGCGGACGCAATAATTGGGTCTAAACAGCCAAATTCATTAATTTGATTGTTGGCGACAGCAGATCTCTCGACAGCGTAATTAGGGGAGCTAATGGATGGAGGCATGCTAAATCCATCAATGCTAATGATAATTGCAGTTTAGGAGAGCGAATATGCTTTTTTTTTTTGCGGACGTGTGGGCCCGCCGCCGCCGCAAGATCGGGGGCGGGGGGGGGGGACAGCTAAAAATATGACTGAGCTGAGTGGGAGCAGGCGGGGGGGCGCGACACCCAGAGGGGCCCTCCGGACTGGGTTGCAGCTGGGCCATCTGGGCGGGCCGCATCCGTCTTTTTTCGTCCCTTTTTTTTAAAATCTCCATCCATCTCTGCGATGAACCAATCACGCCCTTCACCACAGAACCTGCCCAGGCCCCTGATTGGCCGCAACGCATCCGTAAAACCAGGCCACGTCTCGAGATCGTCAACTCGGGTCGTCAACTCGGGAGGTCATTTTTTTTTTCTTTTTCCTGCGGACTCAGAAGTGATGGTGAGAAGGTGATAACTCCCAGAAAAAGCTCCAAGCTCTAATGACAAGGTCTCCGCCCCTCCCCCTCCGATAAAACTCTTAATGCTCGCGAGTCAATTAGGGTTAATGTTTCTTTTCGCCGGGAACATAAAGATCCAGTCCTGGTCCCGTTTTTTTTTTTTTTAGCATATTTCCCTGTCTGCGCAGGCCAGTGGGGTCATTGCAGCTGGCCGGGTGCCCAAGGAAAAGGGGGGAAAAAAAGGGGGGAGGGACCTGTTTTTCCAGGTTGGGGTTAATGAATGTAGGGAAGCAGAGAGAGAGAGAGAGAGAGAGAGAGAGAGAGAGAGAGAGAGGGACCGCTCTATTTCAGCGAGGTGTGTCGCCTCCGGGCTCGGAAAAGGTAACCCGGGGAATCGGCTTGTCTCAGGCCCCCCCCCTTGTCCGCACGTTAATGATGTTTTTGTTGGACCCCCCCCCCTACATCACACCCTGAAGTGACAGTTTTGTTTGACGGGACTCGTTAATACTAGAACTCCCTGTGCTGGGGTTTCTTCTGACAGCTTGGACGACAAGGCCCGGCCTTTTTTTCGCCTTCCCGCGGGGACCCCCCCCCCCCCCCCCGGTCAGTCAGTTGTTTAGGGGTGAGCATTTTTTTTTTCCACCTGTGTGACCAACAGATGTTGGTGACACATTTCCAGTCGGAGCGGAGGGGGGGCCTGGGCATTTTTTGTGCGGCTTGAACCTGGGGGCCAGTGGTGAAGAAAGAGCTCTTGTTCAGGGGGGGGGGGTGTGTGTCTAAACGGTCTGATTAAGGGACCCGACCGAATGCATGGGGCTTACATAGTCTGTCATAGCACTAGTGCGTCGCCTGGGATTGTATTGCTTTTGTAGAACCATATCAAGCGGACGTTTATGGAGGGAGGACAGATTATTTCCATGGGAAGGCTCCGGGCGATAGAAGCGTTATATTGTTAGGCCGGGTGGTTTGTCGCCTTCTCTTTGGCTTTGTAAGGAGGGGCTAATGTTCCCCGGCTGACACTGGCGGATTGCTTTCTCTCTGTGCCTGAAGAAAAGACGGCAGGCTAATACATTTGAGTCGGTGAAGCGAAGGTCGTTGAGAATTACATTCGCTCCCTCTCCGCCACCGCCACTGCCGTAGACACCCCCCCCTCCACCCACCCCACACCCCCTCCTCCTCACACATTCTAACTCACTCCCCCTTTTTCCCTTTAATTTCCCCACAGGATTGGCAAACGGTTTTTACTATTAGCGCTGTGGTGGGCAGCTCACTCCGCGTGTGTGTAATTATTTGTGTGTGTGTGTGCGTCGGCGGGCGAAGCTGGACGCAAAGTGGACCGGACAGATAAATAGGTGCGTGGCTTGAATAGATTGTATTGTCACAGGGGTGGAAAGGGAGGGGTGGGGGGAACGACGGCAAGGAGATGCGGCGTCAGAGGTCAACGCGCAGCCTCCTGCGAGGACCAGTCGAAGGCGAACTTGAATCAGGTCGACTTGTCTCGAGATTGATTATAAACTTGTGCAAGTCATTTATTGACCGTTATTGTTTTGGAGTTATGAGCGACACCCTCTGGTGGTCACAGTAAGTAAGACGCAGACAACGAAGAACCCGAGATGACGGAGGCTTCGGTCAGAGCTTGGTTGGGTTGATTGAAGTTGGTTTCTTAAACGTCAAACCCATCAGTGGCCATCAGGTGGCTCGTGCGTACACGCCCTTGATGTACTGGTTGGAATCGCATTACTTTAATCCAAATCGGTGCTTTTTCTCCGAGAGTGTCCAGAGTAAACTGTGTTGCTTGGACTTGAAAAAGTTTGTGTTTGAGAAGGGGTAAAACAAGAAGTTTACGCATCAAAGGAAACACCCGAAATCCCCAGCCGGACGACTTCGACTGTGTGAAAGTGCTCGCGCTGTTTGCTTTTTTTGTCACCCTCACAATGGTGGTCTGGCTGCGCCGGTCAGCGGTTACGACTGTTGACATGAAAATGTGTTTCCAGTTCAGGAACAATAACAGTCAGTGTTCCCTTCGCTGAAACATATTTGCGTACTTCTTCTTCCCTCCTCGCCTCAGGAGCTCACAGATGAGCAGCAAACTCACCCCCCCCCAAAAAAAGATTGCCGGGTCGTCCAAGGACCTGTAAGTAGGCCACGCTGGCGTGGTCCCGTGATGGTCCCAGTCCGATGCCTTTAACCGTCCTGCCTCCCTCCCCCAAGCCAGTGCCCAGCGCCCGCAGGTGTTTCGAGCGCTCGATTAGAGCGACATTTAGCACAGCTGGCGACAGGAGGGACTTTCAAAAGGCACCAAACGGCCTTGCCAAGCAACCCCCCCCCCCACCACCACCACCACCACCACCCGTCCCTCCCTCCAACATAATGTCTACCAGATGATAAGGGTCTGGATGGATCCGCGCTCGCCGGAGCCACTGGCGCAGAACCCACCGGAGCTCTGGCTAACTCACCAGTCATTTAGCCGCAAATCGAGACGTTTTTTCGAGGAGGAGGAGATCACTGCGCTCCATCTTTCCCAGCGAGGGACGCGTCCCCCCCCCCCCCCAACCACCACACACACACACACACACACACACACACACACACACTAACACACACCCTGAGGGACTGTTCCGTCTTCCATCTGCATTCTCGCTCCCGCTGTGCCGCCTTTTACGAGGGGCCATCCGAGTTGATGATGCGCCGGGGTGAAAATGCAATAAACAGCTTTTCTGGAAGCACGAAGAGTCGAGACGGGGGGGGGGGAGAAAAAAATGAAGTGGTTGTCCTGGCTTTGTAGTGGCCAATAAAGGGCCTGCGACGAGTTGTCTGACTTCTGTTCACACGCTGTGTCATCTGCATACATAGACGCACACACACAGACACACACGCGCACACACGCACGTACAAACACTTGCTCAGCACCTCGAGCCGTACTGCAGCTTGCTCCTCTCTCCTTCTTCATCTCAGTGATGCATTTCAACATCAATTTTTTAGGCGTCTGGCAACGCTCAGCTTTTGGCAGTTGTGTGAGAGTGTGCGAGCGTGTGTGTGTGCGAGCGTGTGTGTGTGTGTGTGTGTGTAGAGGGGGTGGGGGTAGGGGTGGGGTGGGGGGGTGCTGCTGCAGAGACAGAGGCTCTGAGGTGAATTATAAGTCTGCTGATAGAACCGAGCGGGGCCACAGGAAGATTGATGCTCTCAGTCGGGAGCCGGGGAACCGAAAGATGGAGCGGAGGGCGAAGAAGAAGAGAGAGAAAGAGGGGGGTGGGGGGCAGGGGGATTGATTGGGTATAAAATCTCACCGTTGCATCTGCCTGTGACTTTTAAATTAAGCCGACAGCCGCGCCAGAATGTACTCCTGCCTTTCACTAAATATTAAGACCTCAGAGAATAAACTCCGCTCCTGTGACTCGACCCGAACACGATGACATCATTAAAGTGGACCCCTCCGCGCGCACACACACACACACACACACACACACACACACACACACACACACACACACACTGCAGACCCTCGGGGAGCTCCTTAAACTAAATAATGAGTAAACTCCCTGGCTGCTCGGCCACAACACAGGGGAGGGCTCAACTTGTAAACACCATGTGAAACTGGCAATTTTTTTTTACTGAGCTGCAGCTGATAAAGTAGCAGAAACAAAGTGGTTCTTGTTGAATCCAGCTGCCGCAGCTGGTGGCCCAAAGGGTGGGGGTGGGGGGGGGGCAGACCTGGTCTGAAATCACAAAGCAATCACTAGAGAAATGACGGGAAGTGGATGAAATAAAAAAAGCAGTCTGGATAACAAGGGAGACGTCTCAAGGCTGTTGTAGCAACGGTGCCTGTTTCCCCCTCTTTTGGTTCCATGCTTGAGAAGTGCCTGGTGAACGAAGGAGATTACCTGCAAGGTTGATTTCCTGGGACAAGCAACGATTGTTCGCCCTCTTGGCCCCTTTCAGGACTTGAGGTTTTGCGTCCGCCCTACAGATCATTGACGACACACTTGCCACCAACTGGCAGTTAGCGGTGGCAGTGGATATCCAATGTTTTAGCAAAAAGACATCCGCGATTTCACTCGAACCCCTTTAAAGCCTTTCATTTCCTGCCTTCCATTCCAGGGCCGAGTTGTCGAGGCCAAAGGAAACCTGAAACCCCTGTTTAATGACCTTAATGAACGGATTGTAATGCAACGACCAGCTTCAGATCTGCTGCATCGGCTGGTCGGAGCGTCCTTTTTTTTTTTTTCCAGAGGTTTTATTGGTCGACTTCCGTCATTCATGCGTCTGAAACTGGTCTCGAAAGAAACGGTTTTGGAACATTGAAACTGCTCGTAACTCAGGAATTCAGATTTGCTATTGAGGTCCTAATAAGACGAGGCCTGTGCTTTAGAGTTACTTTTGATTGCCTGGGACAGTTTATTTGGAGTTTGGATGCACTTCTCCTTAGGGGGCACCAGAGAATGTTGAGAGGAAATTTAGCAACAGGGAAAGAAGAGTTTGAGGTTTGCCAGGGAAGAATTGATGGATTTTTGCTTCCCTAATTTGAAAAATAAGAAGCTACTGAAGAAACTTTCAGCGTTGCCAGTTTTGGTGAAACACAAAGATTGTCACTGAGGGAAGTAATCTAAAACTGGATGATTCGAGCCCAGACAGACAGTTTCTCGGAGGACAGGCTTCGAAAAAGAAAAAGGGGCGAGCCTTTTTTTTTTCCCAGCGCGAAACAAAAAAAAAAAAAACCTTCAACCTGGTGCGCTGAAAAATTTAGATAGGAGGAGGAGATGAGGAGGCACTCGATGAATCCTGACAGCTCCGCATCACCCCAGGTCACCTCGCCCGGGCTGAAAGACAAGTGAAGTCATCCATCCAACCGCCGCTCCTCGGGGGACCCAATTTGGAGCAGCGCCACTTCTGTCCAGCGCCACATTTAGTTCCTCTCTGTTCTCTCTCTCCCTCACCCCCCCACCACCACCTCTCTCCCTCACCCCCCACCACAACCTCTCTCCCTCCCCCACCGGGTCCCACTGCTCCCCTTGATGTTCTTGCATAAGGAAAAAAATAAAAAAACAGCAGACCCCCTCCTCCTCCTCCTTCCTCGTAAATCACCTCAAGTAACTCAATTTGAGCTGAACAAATATATATATATTTTTTAATGTGCGGAAAGAGAAGGAAGCTGTTTAGCAGAAAAAAGGTGACGGAGTCTGCGTGTTGTTACATGTCGAGTCCCACCCGAGGGGATTCGGGCCCACCCCGGCCGTCATTCAAAGTGTAAATCGCCTTTTTGTGCGAAACGCCGTGCATTAAGTGAGTTCAGCGCCGCCGAGGAGGCCCGATGTTTTGACAGTAATTTGGGATTTCGAGAAAAAAGAAAACGATGAAAACGGGGCCCTCGCGCCCAGGAGGCTCATATTTTAGAGGGAGACAGAGCGCATTGGGCGTGTGTGTGTGAGTGTGTGTATGTGTGTGACTGAGTGTGACCACACACCTGCTGCGTGCTACACATCCATACATCAACTTTTTCTTCTCCCTTCACCCCCGTTTCCAATGAAAACGGAGGAGCAGCGCCGCAGGTCACCGCGGTCCGGGGAGGGGTGGGGTGGGGTGGGGGTGGGGGGCTCCTACGAGTGGCCCGCAGAGCCCAAGAGCTCGGTGGCTATTTGGGCGTTCCGGACAATTGGAAGCGTTGGAAACCTGAACTTGAATCTACCTCTTTTTTTTCCCTCACCACGTCACTAACAGACAAAACACAGCACGGGAAAGTCATCTTCATACCATCATTCAAAGGCACGCACTCACACACACTCACACACACACACACAGAAGAGAAAAAAAACGCAACCTTAATGCGCTACTTTTTAACAAGTGCTTGAAAACACACACACACACACACACACACACACACACACACACACACACACACACACACACACACACACGCTGATAACCAGAGGCTGTTTGGACCACCCTCGTCGCCCAGGCGATCCGATTTCTCCTCAGCCGGCTTAAGTTTCGCATGCCAGACTCCACGTGTGTGTGTGTGTGTGTCAATGTGTATGTGTGAGTGTGTGTGTGTGTGTGTGTGTGATGGCTCCTGTTCCCATTCCTCTTTTCAAAGCTGTTTTCCTCTTCTGCTGCTAAAACTCTGCACCGACTCAATTAGGCGGCTGCACCCTTCAATAGCCGTGGGTCTGAAATTCCATTTGAATGTAGCGTGTGTGCGCGACCGACCCAGTATGTGTGTGTGTGTGTGTTTTTCTTTAATAGCTTTAACACCTGCTCTTTCCATACACCAGCCTCAGCCGAAGGCCAAAATATAATTGCGTTGGGGTCCCGTGTTCTCTTGTGAGGGGGGGAGATACACGTGTGTGAGATGTTATCCTGTGGTTAAAACAGGAGATGGGCGATCGTTCGACTGAAGTTGACTAGTTAAAGCAGTTACTTAAAGTTGACCTCAGTGCTACAGGGAGTGCACAACTTCTCCCGTGTGTGTGTGTGTGTGTCAGTTTCAACATAATGAAAGCACAGCCTGCCCACCTGCTCTCTGAGTTTTAACCTGAGACCTCATTAGTACACAGTGTTTTATTTCCGCCACATTACCTGCGCAATATGCTGCGCCGCTCTGTGTTCTTGGTCCTCTGAGGATGCACGCGTACACACACCCCTCACAAACACACACACCTTGTGCTGTGTAAACAGATTAGCATCCGTAGGCTAACAGAGGAAAAGAGTGTGTCGCTGACACGTGTCTCCCCGCCCTCTTTCTGCCCAGGTACGACTACGTGGAGGTGCGGGACGGCGTGGACGAGAGCGGGCAGCTGGTGGGGAAGTACTGTGGGAAGATCGCCCCGTCGCCGGTGGTCTCGTCCGGGAACCAGCTCTTCATCAAGTTCGTGTCCGACTACGAGACGCACGGCGCGGGGTTCTCCATCCGATACGAGATCTTCAAGACAGGTGAGCCACGACGAGCCACCAGAGGGGTAGTTACAGGTCCCTTGTGTCCCTTCAAAGTAAAAGTCAGCGGTGTGACAACTCTCATATTAAGCATCTGGTACAACTCCCCTGAACACACCCCCATCTCACCAGTATATAAAGTAGAAGCATTCAAAATAAAAGCCATGACCAGTTTCCCAGCCTTTAAAATAAAAGCAATGACCAGTTTCCCACTTTCACAGAATCTTATCTTTCAACCCCAGGGCAGGCAAAGCCTCGGGATCCCTTCAGTTCTCCTTTAACCCTGTTTTTCTTATAAAATCGAGGGTTCTCAGTGATCTTATTTCCTGTAGAAGTTTGGATTTCAGTTCGACAATATCCAGGCAAACTGCTGCGATGTGATGTTGTTTTTTTCCGCTGATTTCCCCATCTGCACCTCCTCCTCCTCCTCCTCCTCCTGTTTTACGTTCCAGCTATTGATATCCTCTTCAAAACGACCCCTGCCGACCTCTTGAATGGTTTCTGGTTTTGAGGTGGACGGTTAAAAAAAAAAACAACCCTGCACAAACTCCACACGTCCGTCCAAGAATCCATCAAACAAACACGCAGGCCGACGCTTTCTCAAAGCTGAAGGAATTACTCTGATAATGAAGCAAGAAAAGCGCCTCTCCATCTAATTTCATGGTTTGTTTGTGATTTAGTCAAGGCATCAGAGCATCAAATTATGCAATTGCAATATGGCAGGCAATATGCTTCACTCAAAAACCAATGAATCACGCTCCCATATGTTCCATAATTGTAGCGCTTTCTTTTTTTTCCCCCTCCCTCTGGTGTGAATTATTACACAATAAACGGGGGCATGATTTGCCGAGCGCCGCTCTTTTCACAAGCGTCGCTCAGAGTGTCGGCTCGCCGTCAGATGGCAATCCGCAGCCAGCCGGCGCACCGACTCCGACTGCCGACAAGCTGGCCGGGGAGGAGGAGGAGGAGGAAGAGGAGGAGGAGAAGTCTGTCTCGTTAACAGAGGGGGAGGGAAAGGTGGGGGGGGACGCATCGTTAGCAGCGCAGTCCGCGGGAGCCTTAAAGTGGGAGCGGAGGGGGCAATTTCACGCGGGGGGACTCAGGTATGCTGGAACACAAAGTGTGTGTTATCAGAACAGAGCGTGGGCAAGTGGGGGAATTTCCTGTTGGCTTCTTTTTGGTTTCCTGCCTGCCTTCCTTTGTTTGGATTGGAGGAAGGAGGAGGAAGGAGGAGGCGGTGAGAGGAGGACAGGGTATCTTGAGAGTGAGTCGGGGGGCAGACAGGTGCTTACAGACTCCACTTTCATTAATTAACCTCCGCGGCAGTCCATGAGACAACCCCGCCCCCCCCTCTCACGACCTCGGAGACATGACGAATGGTCCCGCAAGGTCCCTCCTCCCTGTTTTTTTTAAATCTGACCTGGCTGGCGCGTGTTCCTGTTTGTGCGCCGGGGGCTTCGCCCGTGTCACCGACGCGGCGCGGCAGCTGGCGGAGTACGGGCTCGTTTAGGAGATCAAAGCGACCCTCCGCCCGCGACAGACGCGAGAAAAAAAAAATCCCCGTCCGCGCGCCCGACGCCGACATCTCATTCGGGCCCCCGGTAGAGGCCGGTTTAATCTGCCACATTCTTTCCGTGATTAGCTCGGCATTTCCCAACCTCGTCCATGAGCCGGCACCGATTATAAATGAGGCGTGTGAGGGGGGCCCTTCGGCGATAGGAAGAGGAGGAGGAGCCGGCGAACACATTGCAAAGACGTGAGAAGGTGCAGAACGGCGGCGAGTGAGGACAGAGATCGATCCGGGTCCGCGGACCCGCAGCTCCTATCGCAGGGGAGGGAAGATGGTGGAAAAAACACTGAGAAAAGCAGTTTGTCGAGAATATGTTTGTTGCAACATCTCTGCTTTGTGGCGTCTGCTTATCTTTGTGAACCTAATGACCACAGATGGACAAATGAGGAGCAGTTGTTACTATGGCCTCGAGGAATCAGTTTTCGGCCAGACTGAACCCTCGTTTCGGCCCGCCAGACGCAACATTCGACGCTGTGGCTCGAAAGAAAAAACTGGCGAGACGAACTTTCTTTCCAAACAAGAACGATTTGTCGTCTCTTGAGTCCATAGAACTGAGTTTTCTTGTTGCACTGACACATGACGGCATTCAAATAAGATCATTAGAAAGAAAAAAAAAGCATCCCAAAACACAGAATAAGCAGGAATGGCAAGAAAAACAAAGGCACCATTGTTGGAGAAATCGCTGGTGAGGCAGTTTCTTCTGTCTGACAGGGCCAAACGAGTACAAGCGCATCTGCACACACACACACACACACACATACGTCAAGGAAGTCAGACCCTCAAAGGTTCTTGCCAAGAAACTGATCCACAGTCGAACACGGCCGTGTCCCAGAGGTCGACTTTGTTGTTGATTGAAAACGCCTCTATCAGTCGATCCAAACAAACCGTGAGCACCAAAGGTCATCACATTGTTCCTCTCTGCTGCCTCTCCAGCGTCGACAGGTCAGAGCTTCCACGCGCTCGTGCGTGATGCCTTCAAGGGGCGGAGAAAAGACTCTAAAGAGCGAAAAAATTCCAAATATTTACATGCAGGCATCATTGGAGGAGGCCTCTGCCTGTGGCCCCCTGTTTGCTGCCTGTTCCCTATTGAAGCACAGAAGCGGTGCGTCGCCCCCCCCTGCTGAGTCGAACCCCACGGGTGTGCTATCTCTTCCCTTAGTGGATCCAGACCCTTGTTATGCTTTGAATCGTCTCGCTGTTTTGACTACGCGCCGCCAGCGCCCGCCAAGAACGGGGCTCTGAGATCAATTAACGGCTCTATTTTTTTTTCCCGGGCGGGCGAGAGAGCCGAGCAAAGAGAGAGAGAGAGGGAGAGAGAGAGGGAGAAAGGGGGCGCACAAAGCTAGCTGATTAGCACAGCTTATCAACAAGCAGGGTATTAGCTGGGAAAACATTGTGTTGGCCAACACATGTAACGTTAATGATGATACACAGATGCTCTGATAACGGATGGGGGGGGGGGTGTTCGTGCCCGAGCACGTCAACGAGGGGAGGGGGGGAAATGCAAAGAATGCGGCGCCGTTGATCTCCGCGCGATGGTGGCTTCGGATCACCGGGGTGTCGGTTCGCCGCCTTTCATCAGGTTAAACACCCAGTGAAGGTCACACAGAAGATAAATACACTCACGAAGCAAGCATATATAAACACATGCCCCCCTCCTCCCAAGGGCTTCATACGCCTTCTCCTGCGAGCATATTTGAGTGTGCAGGTTTTCTCACTTAAAGGAATAGTACACCCAAACAATGATGTACCTTCATTTTCTCCTCACCCCCATGCTGAACAACACTCTGAAGCACTTTTCTGACGTCTCAAATGCAGCTGGAGATC
>JAUESF010000002.1:13830078-13845377 GCA_032274765.1 Malacoctenus tetranemus
CAGGTTGCCCGCGGCCCCCCCCCCCCCCCCCCAACTGTGTCATCAGTTTTCGGTGTGTTTATCAGCCCCCGCGCGTCTCTGATAACACGCGTTTGTTTAATCACAGAGGAAGATAATAAGTGTCTCTCCTCTCATCATGTGAAAGACACCTCCGTCTCTTCCTCGAGGCAGGACGAAGGCGGCGTCGCTGTTTGTTAACACAATGCGGCCCTTTCATCGCCACGCACGTGATGTCGGTCTCAACGTGGGAGTCGAGCGTGCGACAGGGGGGGAGACCTCATCACGGGTCGGAGGGGGCGACCCGTCCCCAACCTGCGTCCCGCGAATCTATAAGTTCAAACAGGAGGGTTGATTTCCAGCACCTGACTGATGAAATGGCCGCCACTCATGCTCGACCTCGATGAAGAATCAGTTTTCTGGCCGACGTCAGATGCCGAAGCATCGCGTTCTGTCTTAATTCACCCCCGGTCAATGATTTACAGCCACCCCCCACCCCGTCTTCGCTTCTGTCCCCGATCCAGCTCTCACAGCCACGACGAGCAGTCAGAATATGGACTGGTAATTAACAGCAGCTTCCTCGAGTGAGGAGTCCTGGCACGCCGCTCGCCCGGTGAGATCATCGCCCCGTCGTACGGACGGAAACAATGGCCGCCGGCTGCTGCCTCCCCCGCTCTCGATTGGAAAATCAATGCGATGGAGCGAGGGGGAGGGTGGTGGGGAAGGGGGATAGAGACCCGCACTCGATCGGAGTCGCCCAAAAGTGGGATGAGAAAAATCGAAGCGTGAGGGACGGTGTGAGGTAATGGAAATGAAACGGCGCCGCATAAGTACCCCGAAATAAAAGAGTCGACTCGAGTGTAATCGGCGCCGCTTTTGAGGGATAAAGAGAATGCTCTTCAGCGATCAGGCGCGACTGTACATCCTGGGACCGGGTAGTCCGGCCGGCTCCCAGACGCGACGCGCCTTCGGGTCGCACCTCCTTCCTCGTCATCGCCGCTTCTGGAGGTGTCGTAATCGTCGCTCAGAGCGTTAGTCATGTGCGCGGCGACGGTGGGAATGACCCCTGGAGTCAGACGCGACCAGATGATTCACACACCTCCGCAAAACTGGTCTGTTTTCCCTCTCTTCCGCTCGCGGCTGCTACCGAAACCCTTTAATCATCCCGCGGCCCAGCCGAGCACAAACAGGCTCCCCGCGCACCAGCGCGAGCAACCCTTTCTATTTTATTATCGCCGCCGTCCCACCTGCGCGTCCCCTTCTTTGTCAGGGGAAACAGATGATCGGCGCTTGGGAACACATGCATAATTGAATGCCACCAAAGAGGTGTCGCGCTGCTAAAAATAAGCTGTAATTCTGTCAGGTGGGTGTATTGTGATGAATGGCGGGTCGTGCGAGGTGGGGGGGGGTTCGCTCGTAGGTCCTGCAGCATTGGAGTAATACAATTTTCATGAAGGGAGAATTAATTACATTCACAGGTAATGGAGCTCCTCCTGAAAGCTTCCGCTACCTTTGCCAGAGCGAGCGCGCGCGCGCGTGTGTGTGTGAATTCAGTGGAAAAGGTTCGGCTGAAGCGACTCGCGAGGTGCACACATACACTGAGCGAGGACACAGTGTGTGTGTGTGTGTGTGTGTGTGTGTGTGTGTGTGTGTGTGTGTGTGTGTGTTGAGTGTTAGTTGCTGAAACACTCACTGTCGTGAGTTACTCGTTTAGTTTTCATGCAGTTTTCCTGAAGTCTGCTTTCAACCAATTCATTCAATTATGGTTTTGAAGAACAACACGTCGCCACCGGTTGCTTCGTGCTTCCTTGTTGGACCACAAAGCAACACGTCGCACCCCCTTAAGGTGGAAACTGACACTGCAACACTGTGTGAGTTGTTTTCCTGGCAAACTTTAGCAGACAACACAGAACCACAGTACAAAAACCTCTTTGTGATGTAACAACAGTTGGTTTTTAATGGTGTTCAAATGTTTATTTTATTTTTGAACATTTCACAACATAAATTCAACTTTTTTGTGTCTTTGAGAGGCCACATGGATAGAAAAGCTGCACCTTGTTTCAATGTATCACAAAAGCATCGCCGTTCTCTCATCGACTTGTGACGATGCCATCCTTTGAGATCCATAAAGCGTTTCCAGGGGTCATTTCCTGGACCGGGTGGGCTGCACCGCCGTCTGTGTCTACCAGCTGCTCTTTGACTTTAGAACACAGTGGAGAGAAACTCGCCGCTTTCTCACCCTTGGCATTTTTTTTTCCCTCTCTCTTGTTGTTGCTTTTGGTGAGGGAAAACGAATAAACCAGTTCCCCGGAGGCCTCGGCTATTCAGTCAGCAGCCCACACACACACAACCACACACACACACACACACACACAAGGGGAAAAGGCTACTTTGTTTCCCCCTGCAAAAAAAGCAGAGAAATGGATCTAGAAGCGTTTGCTTGTTCTCCGTCCACGCAACAGACTGCGGCGTCGCGACTCTTCGGCAACCAGAAGCCAATCAGATGGCCACAGATCGAGCCCCTCCGGGCTCTGCAAAAAAAAAAGCCACATGCCCGCTCGCCGCTCCCACACAACACACTGACTCGGGCCTCGGCCTCAAATACTTATCATGTGGCCCCCGCCGCACATCTGAGTCACGCAGCGCGGAGACAATACACCGAAGGGAAGGGGGGAGGGAGGGGGGGTGGCCGTAATGATCACAGCCGCTGCCACCGAGGGGGAAAGCGAGGGAAAACATGTGCAAACATAAACACTGTTTCTCGAGGTAATTCCCTTCTTTTTATTTTTCCGAATTTCACACGCTTGCTCACTCGCGAAAAAACAACCGCCCCCCCGCCCACCCCCCACCCCACCCCCATTCGAGTTTGTCAGTCCGATTGCGCACGCTGCCGGGCTTTTAACCGGCTGATGCTACAAGCCCGAGCACGACTAATTCTGTTTTCTGCTTTTCGGCTTGCGTTAGAATGTGGCACCCGGCAGGAGTCGTGCACACTGGCTGTTTGTCAGCCTTTGAGTCATCACAACAGGAAGGTGTTGGAAAAAAAAGACAGACTCCGGACACGGAGAATGAACATATTCCGGGGCAGGAATGAAGAAAATAGTCCCTCAAGACAAGGCCACAGTTGACGTCCTGCCCGCATATCAGCCTGCCGTGGCTTTTATGGAAAGACCCAGAGAAGCGCGAGAGATTTCTTACCCCGCCTGGCATGTTTACGGCTCAGGACGTGCACGGGTGAGCGTGCGTGTCCGCGTGCGCGGCTTTCCCCTCGAGATATGAGTTACCGCGCGACAGCGTGCCCACGATCTATACTGTCATCCGTCTATAGGTGGGCTCCAGTCCAAAGGACGCCCCCCCTCCCTCTCATAGAGAGAATAACGTTATGCTCGGTGTGGAGCTTCATTCTGGTTCATCAGCAAAGTCTGAAGAAAGCAGACGGAGTCATAAGTCACAGGGCGATTAGGCATGACTCACGACGCTCGGCTCAGGATGACAAACTGTTTATCATCTCCGAGTGACATATTTACCCAACTGAGGGTTTCCTCGTGAGTTCTGAGTGACTACTATTGGTTTATAGAGTATACAGGTCAGCGAGTGTTATCCTCGGAAGACGAGTCCCACCAGGAGTCATTACCCGGGCCCTGTTTGTTTCCACCACGGTGTGGTGGTCGCAGTGTGGGGACGGGACTGGCGTTTCCCTGGTCTGAGCGTCCTGGGCAGCCCGCTCTCTCTCTCTCTCTCCCACGGACCCCCCTGTAACCCCTCCCCGGGTGTGTTAACAAGCAGCCATTAATAAATCGGGCTGCGCTCATTACCCCGGCATTGTTATCAGCTCGTGTCCGTGAAATTGATCTCGCCCATGCGCTCCTTCACAGGACACCAGCGCATTTCTGTCCTTCACATCTCTCGGATGTGTTTCTCCAACCCAACCAAACCAAAGGAACAAACTCTGCTCCATTTAAAGTGGGCCAAGCAGCTTCCAGCTTGAGCTCCGCACGGCCGAAACTACTTGAAAGGTGATGAAAGTGAAACCACACCCGTCAAATGTCAAATATTAGCACCCCCCCCCCGCCCCTTCAAATGAAAACGTTAATTTACAAAATTGTAGGTCATCCAGAACTCTGATTAAAGTCATATATCAGTAGTTAGATTTCAGCACGCTCGGTCCCGAGCACAAAGTCTGCGCGCCGGGCGAGTGTTCCCAATTAGCCCCGCCACTCATTTTCTTCCCAGAGGCTCTTCTTCTCCGTTACACCTAATGAGATCCTTTCAGGGAAAACAACCCCAAGGCCAAGTCTTCCTATTAGACCATTTTTTAGCTAAGCCTCTACAGTAAGCCGCTTTGCCATTGGTCCAGATTGGAAACGAGTCGGGCAGCCTGTTTGAGAGCAGATGTGGAGAGGACCTGGCACGTGGGGTTTTCGCCAGGGCCGCGCCGCCATTCAGGGGAATCAGCGCCCGCGATATTGAATGGGAACCGTCTGAAGCTGACTGGATTTGATTTTTGTTTCTATTTGCAGGGGCCCAAAAGAAATCTGGGACTTACTGTAAAAGCCCCTTGAGCCCTGTCGACAGGAACAAGAGTATTCTGTCTCTCTACGTCCTCCCGAAGCCAAGAGTGAGACAGAGCGAGTGAATAGCATGGCAGGGGCCTCATTTATAGCTCACATCTGTTTGCGTCTTCTTATTTCTGCGTGTCAACTGGAAGTGGGATCAGTGGCGAGCACTCGCTGCCATGTGCGCGCCCTTTGTAATCACCGTCACTCCGCACGCTGAAAGAAACGACGTTCAAGTTTGAGGTGAATTTAGAAAAAACTCATTTCCATTAGATTAGCAAAAAGAACAATGCAAAAACTAATGAGAACCAGTTTGTACGGTCGCGTAGTTTCGTATTCCACCACAAGATGGTGCTAATCCAGGTCACAAGATTTCAGAGCAGGTAATTCGTAACTTTTGTTGCTATGTTGAATTTTGTATCATGAGATGATCATGACAATCCAAGGACAAATACAAGCCGAACATCGTGATACATTTCAGAGGGCCTAACTGGATATTTTAGCTGCTCACTGCTGCCATCCCAAGCACAGAAGTGGTACTGCGTTCACGTGCAATGAGGACCCGTGAAAGAAGCTGGCAGGCTAAGCTAGCTGACTGCGGGGTTTTTTTTTCACTCCTGCCGGGGCTCACTGAGGATTTCTTGGATGCAGATATCCCTGGCTTTGATTTACTCGGGGAAAAAAATGTGCTAGCGCTCGCATGAAACATTTCTGTTTTGCCGCTCTTCCCCCCCCCCTCCCGACACGCCCTCGCGCACGCACATGCCGAGGATGGCCGCCGAGTCCGGCTCGGTAATCCGGCCCGAGACCCCAGCCAGAGCCAGAGCCCGGGCCCCGTCTCGCGTCGACATCAAAGGCCTCTCGTCTGGAGATCCCGCTCCTCCGAACGCTTTCGCTCCCCCCCTGCCTTTTTCTTCCGCGGCGCCTGCAACGCAACGCCATTACTCCTCATTAACGTCAGGCCGGGCCTGTCAGAGACGCCGGTAACACTTGTTAAAGTTGTTTTTTTTTAAACGCCGACGGCTCGAGATTCTTTTGAAACTGTCCCTGGGTTCACACCCATCCATTCCCCCCCCCCCCCCCCCCCCCCTCCTGTTATGGATGAAGCAGCGGCGCGTGGGGGTTAAGCAGGCTCCACGGTGGTCAGAGCGAGCCCATTTGTTAGTGCTGGTGGTCGGGGAGGGGGGGGGGGACACATCCAACCATCAGAATGGAGCTGATTCAATGGTCGAGCACAAACCAGCCAGAACACACTGGTGAAGAAATGACGGCGCGACGCTCGCGTGCCACCCTGACCCCCTTCTTCCTCTTCCTCCCGTGGACATACAGTATATGCACACCGCAGCTCACGACAAAGCCCCCCCTTCCTCCCCCTGCATATTTTAAAGACACAATGTTTGATATTCAATCTGTATCTCTCTCCCTTCTTTTTTCTTTTTTCCTCTCGGCCGATTCCGATGATGTGATCGCGGCCCTCGCTCTATTCAGCGTCCGTCGTTATCCAATAAGCTCTTGTCTCCCATCGCAGGAAATTAAGCTGTCATCCTGCGTCTCTTTCATTAATGCGAGCATCATTTCATTGCTCTTTATTAAATTCCAGGTAGCAGCTGATGAGACTTTGGCCGGAGGTGATTTTAATACATCCCCCCTTTTTTTTTCTTTGTCTTCTTCTTCTTCTGTTTTTTTTACTCTGCAGCTTGCCGGTGGATTAATAATGCAGGCTGTGCATTAAAAAACCTTTTTGACGAAAGTCAGTGATGCATGTGAACAGGCTGAGAGCAGTGCATTATAGTATCTGTCCCAGTTAATCAGCATTCTCTTGACTTGGAGGGGCGGGAGATGGGGGGGGGGCTGCCGCTGTGGCTTTTTTTTTTCTCACAGTAATGACATGCGGAGTCATGCAGTCAAACAGTGACACTACATGAACATACTGTTTAAAACCCTGATCAGTCTGTTGTCAGATTAACAGAAGGCAGTGAAGGAAGCAGGGTTTTGTGTGTGTTGTATGGGAAATGTAAATAAAACGTGAATTTTGGAGCTTTAAATGGGAAACAACCATCAAAGAACATCAGAAATGTGCTTTGTGTTTGGTTACTTGACAACAAGACTTCACTACAGTGGCTCTGAATGACTTTTGCTTTGGAGCCCCACACAATTTGCTTTTCACAGTGATTGAGTTCAGTGATTGACTCTCTCTCACTCCTCTCTCTCTCTCTCTCTCTCTCTCTCTCTCTCTCTCTCTCTCTCGCCCTCTCTCGCCCTCTCTCTCTCCCCCAGGTGGATCTCGGGTTCTTGCGCTTCGTCTCAGCCATCGGCACGCAGGGCGCCATTTCCCAGGAGACCCGCAAGATCTACTTCATCAAGTCCTACAAGGTGGACGTCAGCTCCAACGGGGAAGACTGGATCACTCTGAAGGAGGGCTCCAAACAGAAGGTAACCCCCCACCCCTTCGGGAAAAATTGACTCTCGGGGGTGAATTGCCTTGAAGCCAGAAATGGGAAACTATCTTGATTTATAAACTTTCAATATCCTCTCGAGAGACTTTTTTTTTTTTTCCGTCACCACAGATTGTGAGTAAGACTTTTGGACAGACGCTAAATAATAAAAATAGTTGATGTGGAATATCCCATCCTGGTAGAGCAGCAGCCAGCTGACTTGAATTATGGACCGTTCCAAGTTGCCTTTGAGTTCTCCGAAACGGGGAAATACCCGGCTATATGTACTGTCTCCTAACATGCAATTATACACTCTTAACCGTATGGCAGCGCACCCAGCATCTGGGGGTGCGGATGGTATTTCTGCAGCAAAACTCCGCAGTCCTGTTGAGCGTCGATGAAACTAAAAGAGAGGGAGAGTGTTGCTTCAGTTTTTTTTACGTCGGTGACAAAAACCCTTGACAAATAAAAGCTGACTGGAGATCAGGAAGAAGAGGAACCAGGAGGGTCCGTTGGAGTTTGACCAGCTGGCAGAGGCGGGGTCCGGGAGATGAGGTGAAAAGATAAAAAAGGGAGGGGGAGGGAGTGCCTGTACAAAGCCCAACAGGCTGTAACCATCGATCGCTGATCAGTCCCCGTCAAACAGGGCAGCTTTTGTCCATCTAGGGGCAAACACAGCCCGTCGTTGGCAGGGGGTCAGCGCGGCGAGTAAAGACCACCGGGACGTCGTCGAGGTCAGCGGTGAAGGAAAAGTCCCCGACGATGACGGTGGAACATGGAGGCAGACATATTTGTGCTGCTGTGTACTTGTGCCCTCAGGCCTGACTCCTTTAAGGTGGTCTCCGAAGTACACAGCCCCCCCCACCCCCCACCCCACCCCGCTCTCTGTAAAGTGGTGGCTTAACGGTGATGCAGTGAGCCCGGCGTGCGTTTTCTCCCGGTCTCTAAAGTGCTTCCACAAAGAGGGGCACCATTTGCTACATGCTGAGCCGGCAGTTTGCCGTTGGTGGACGAAGAAAAAAAGAAAAGCCACTTTACAGTTCGCATGTGGAGACAAGACTCAGCGTGACATTCGTAGGCGGCGAGGGGTCCCTCGACAGGTAGAGCTCAGCGGAAACGGGGGTGCGGGGGGGGGGTGGGGGTGGATGGATGGGTCAACCCATCCCAGATTAGCAGTAGCTGCTATCTGTTTTTTCCATCCGTCCAGCACGCTCCTCCTCCTCCGTCGCCACGCCTGCAGGGGAGGTCAGGAGGTCACATGGTCACTGTTGTGATTCAATTACCCCGGGATGAAGTGTGACGGACTGTGGGGAGTTTTTTGTTTGACCGGGAGGGGGGGGAGTGGTGCTTGTAAACTGTCAACTGACCCCTCGAGGGAGGGGGTTTGGACAGTGACATCTGTGACCTTTCAACAAGACACCGGCAGTAAAAGCCAGGCCAGATCTGGGAGCTGGAGGACAGGCGAAAGGGCATCTTGAGCCAATCTGGTGCCGTCAGTGTTACACATCGCGCCTCGGGTTTCGCGGGGTAGGAGACGCGGGCCTCGGCAGCGCAAAGACGAGGAGGAAGGGCAAAACCGAGGGAGGAAAAGTTTCCAACGGTGACATTTGCCTCCCTTGAAAATGCGACAAAGCGCGGCTCCACGAAGTAAAGATTTCCAATTGCACTTTTTTCCTTTTTTTGTGCAGGCGCCTTGACTGTGAACGGAGAGGAAGGTCGATCCCTGGCTTTCTTTTTTTTCTCCCTCTTTTTTTTCATTTTATCTTAACTCAGCCAGCCATTGGCTGCGCAAGAATGCCGTCCCGTCCTTCAATCTGCCTCGTTTCTGAATTCAGCTCCGCCAAGGCCCCCGCGAAATTCCTGCGTCTCCGCTCGATAAATGACTTTTTTTCTTCTTCTTTTTTACTCTCTGCTGCCTCTTTCACAGGTTTTCCAAGGTAACACCAACCCAACGGACGTTGCCAAGACGATGCTGCCCAAGCCCACGCTGACGCGCTTCGTCCGGATCCGTCCCGTTACCTGGGAAACAGGCATCGCGCTGCGCTTCGAGGTGTATGGCTGTAAGATATCAGGTTGGTGGCCTCCGATCCGCGTGCGCTGTCGTGCGCGCGTCACCAGCCGGATCGCGGCGCGCGCACGTCGCTCGCGAATTAGATACCGACAGTCGAATTTCAAAATAAAAGTCTGAACACATCTTCTGAACCATCATTTTAACTATAACGCCTGGACAGCACCAGGCGCTTCGATTCAACCCTCCATTTCACCTTGACGGAACACAGAGCCTTGGCACATACTCATACCACCCCCACCCCGCTCTTCTTGTTGGCTTCACAACCACCCCCCCCCCCCTCAGGCTAAGCCCCCTCCCCTACATAATGAAGAAGAGGCACAAGAAGAAGGATTACCTATTCATGTGCAGTCCCACCTTATTCAGCACGCGCCGAGCCAGCAGCTGGCAGGCAGAGGCAGCCGGAGCTGGGTGGGCTGCTATACGGTCCCGTCCCTCCTGCTGATCCCCCCCCCCCCATTCCCTTCCGCAGTCTGTCCTCCCGCTTATAGAAAATCTTTGATTCTGGCGACGCTTGTATCATCTTTGCGTCTTTGTTGATGTTATTCTAACGTGCGGCGTGTGTTGCGCGGGCGGATCGCCTTTTTTTTTTTTGTATGGCTTCAGCACATCTGTCTACATCTCTGTGGGATTATAAACATGTGTATTGAATTATAATTAGAGCTTGGCCCAGGCGTTTTTGTTCCTCGGCACTCAGACGCGGAGCACATCACTCAAGGACGAGAAGGGAAAAAGGCAGTGAGCCCTTTCTGGAGTCTTGTTAGTTCGGGATTAAGCCTCGGATTAAAGTTTCGGGTCAAGATTAGCCTCTCATATGAAGTGTGTGATTTCTTTTGGGTTTTGTTTTCTGCTCCACACATGCATGTAATAGCAGAGGGCACTGTGGGTACGGCGGGAGGTTACGGCTGGGGCGTGTGTTCGGGGCACACGACCAGACCGCCGCACGGAGCATAAACACATCACAGGAACCGGAGCCACCACAGGGCCCCCGCAGTGACGTCAGCGCCCCCCCTCCCCCTCCTTCCCCAGGGTGCCGTGGAGGCGCTGCCAGTGTCAGTCAGGCAGCGAGATGGAGCGAGGCTCCTCGGGGGCCGCAGAAACTCCAGTGACTCACCCAGTTCTGCTCCGAGTTACGGCTCCCCCGATATCTCGCGTCTTTTAATGTTGAAGTTCAGAAGGGGACGTTTGGATCGTTTCCCCGTCTTTCTGCGTGAGGGCAGGGGGGAGGACGGGGACAAAGATGTGCCGCCTCCGAAGTCCACCCAGTCGCGTGCCAGGCAACCTCATTTTGGAGCGCCCACTCATTAATGAAACGCTCCTCCACCCTGTTGTTTGTAAATACGCCACCGCGTAAAAATATCCCTCATCAACCGAGCAAAAGCTCCACCCAAGCCCTTGAAACGGGGCCCACGCAGCCGACTCACCGCCAAAATCGGTCCACAAAAAAAATGCACCCGCGCGAGTGTTTGTTCCTCTGGGTGTGGCGCCGCGTCCGTGCCATCTCTGCGCCGCAGCTGAAGTCGATTAACAGCTCCAGATGACCCGGGGAGTTCACTTGAGCATCTCGAACTTGGATCGGGGTCCGGGGAGCATGCACACGCGCGGGCGCACTCACCCGATGACACGCGTGTACCTTTTTTCCTCCTTATATTGCTCCACTTCAAAAGTGCCTGAGCGCCACGCCGCCAGAGGCAAAGCTCCTCTGATCACGCTCAAACACGTCTTGGCCGAAGACGAAAGAAAGTCGGACGGGGTCGGAAAAAAAAAAAAAACGCCGCCGCCAAAAAACAGAGGGAGGCTTCCGCACCGTCGGCATGTGTTACATGAGCTCCTAACTGGACTTTTTTTTTTCGAGAATGTGGGACCAGTGATTTGTCTCACGGGTTCGCATAGGAGCTGCTTTTAGATAACCGGGGCGGAGAGGCAGGCGAGTCTGAATGAGGCCTTGTTCTCCCCCCCCCCCCCCAAGTCCCGCGCTCACTTTTTCCCAGATGCAGCAATGCTTTGGAGTCCTGCAGCGCCACAGTGCCCAGCTTTGTCTCGCGCAGACACGGAAGATGTAATAATGCCCGGATTTATCCCCTCCGTGGGAGCCGGATGGTAAATATGTTGATGCTCGCCACAGGTCTCTGACTCCAGTCTGCTGGTATTAAGTGCTGGGGAGAGAGGCACAGCGGTGAAAACAGACAACAGGGTTTTGGGGTGTGATGCCAGGCTGCAAGGTGTCACACTTGTTGTTGACAATTACAGTACGGTGGCGGTGAAAACGCCATAAACACGTTTGTCTACTGTCAGGAAGTCACATTGTAGTGCTGTCCTGTGTGCTGGGTGGCAGCATTGAGCTGCTTCCCTCCTACACATGTACAGATTTGGCAGTTTTTTGCTGTTTGCAGCCATCTCTTTTTAATAACTTACAATTCGAGAGTCAGTGCATGTTATTTAGACCTAAACGTTGGATCAACTGAAACCGCAACCCCGCGGTGTCTTGGCATCACGGGGGCGGTGAGGCAAGGCTGAATTGCTCCGAAGTTCATGTACATTCAATGTTATTATCAGTCAGCTGAAGTCACATTGAAGCTCTGGGTTGCAGTGCCTTGCCCAAGGACACTTCAAGCAATGGTCAGGGCAAAACAGGGATCAAGCTGCCAACATTTAGACAGGAAGTGGATCGCTCTACAAACTGAGTCGCAAAAACTAGTAAACCAAGTCCAAAAGTCAGGCTCTTGACAGCATCTTGTGGTATAAAATGGTACTACAGGCTGAGATATCTTTTTATAAAATCTCGACTGTCCAATGGAAGGAAATTGAAACACGATAGAACAGAAGTCGGGTCACATTACGGAACTGCTTTCAGACTGCAGCAACACGTTTCCACCTCACTTGGCACCGAATACAAAAGAAACATTTGAAACAAAGAAAGAAAAGTGAAAAAAAATCAAAAGGCCGCCTTCACCTCTGAATCTAAACGGGAGCTGGACCCAAAGACGGCAGAACTTTTTGAAGACTCGCAGTCAGAAGCAGAATGAGAAGGAGGGGAATAAAGTTTTGAAAGCGTGGTCAGGAAAACTCCGCGGCGTTCAAAGATGTGGTCCCACAGGTGTTGACAGCTGTGGAGCAGAAGGTAGATGAGTGCAGCAGCAGCAGCAGATAAAACACAAAGAGAATGCGTTTTTTTGTGTGTATGTGCGCGTCTGCGGAGGGGAGGGGTGGTGGGAGATGAAAAGGGAAGAGAGAGGAAGGGGGGAAAAAAAAACATACACTCCCAGAATGCAGGAGGTGGAAGCGCCGACCGAGAGGAGGGTTTTAATTGGCTGCCTGGAGACAAGAGCTTCGGGCGGAAGAATTAGTATGCATGAGATCTGCAGAGCGAGGGAGGGGAAAAAAAGGAATAGAGGGAGAGATCACAGTAACATCACAAAGAGTTTGGGGAACCGTCCTCCCCAACTTTGACTTTGACTGTCCCTGTTGCCTCAATATGAACCTCAAACCTGCCGAAACACACGAGTGTGGTAAATGATGTTGAACATGAAGCCTTTTGGTTGAGAAGCAGCTCTTTGGTGCTGCAGCTCAGCAGGAGGCTGTTGGTTCATTATCAGGGAAAAAAAAGCTGAGCATCTCCTGTCTTTCTCCCCCTCCCTCTCGTCCTCCAGAGTACCCCTGCTCGGGCATGCTGGGCATGGTGTCGGGCCTGATCACCGACAACCAGATCACCGCGTCCTCGCACACCGACCGCAGCTGGGTGCCGGAGAACGCACGGCTGCTCACCAGTCGCACGGGCTGGACGCTGCTGCCGCAGCCGCAGCCCTTCGCCAACGAGTGGCTGCAGGTGGACCTGGCCGAGGAGAAGCTGGTGAAGGGGATGATCATCCAGGGCGGCAAGCACCGCGAGAACAAGGTGTTCATGAAGAAGTTCCGCCTCGGCTACAGCAACAACGGCTCCGACTGGAGGATGGTCCTGGACGCCGGGGGGAACAAGCCAAAGGTGGGTTCGGAGACGAACCGGCGCGGTGCGTGTGGAAACTATCCTCTCCAACATTTGCTTTTTCACCTTAGGGTGTAAAAAAAACACCGAATTTAGCCGTCCTTCTATAAATATCTCACACATTCGTCAGAGCGTCGATTCGGATTATGTCGCTTTTAGTCCGTTTTTTCCTCGCCCGAGCGTTGCGTCTGACAGTTGTGAGTCATTCAAGGCAGTCATTGTGAGTCGATTTCAGCCGCGCTTTGAATCGCATTAGGATAAGCATCTCGAGCCTCTCCGAGTCCTTTTCCCCAGTTCTGTCTCTCTGCTTTGTATTCTGCTCAGCACACACGCAGGCACGCGTGCACAACCATCCAATGGATGGCAAAAAGTGAGAGGAAGGAGGGGCGAAGGAGAAGTCTAGAGGAGGGGGGCGGGGGGGAGAAAGACGAGTACCGAGGACAACACAGAACAGGCGGCGCTGTAAAAGTGGCCGGAGATTTATCTGCCGGCGTCGCGCACACACGCGTGCAGGAAGCGCGGCGTGTGCACCCCCCTACTGCACGCGTGCCTCCAAGAAAAACCGCGGCGACCCGTCCCCAATTACAAGCGTCCCTGACAGGGCATAAATCCCATCCAGATGGGCTGATGGTTGATTTATGAAGGGAATGAGGAGGATCCATATCCTGCGCGTCCCAGTTAGCCGCCTGTCTCCGAGGGTCCCGGCGTCCCAGGGCTCGCTGGGCCCCCTACACGTGATCGCCGCCATTAATCCACTTCCAGTCCTCCGTCACCCCCCACCCTTGTTTTTTTCTCGGACTTCATGTCCCCGCCCGTTTACCCTCGTTTCTTTTATTTCTCAGGCTCGGCCCGCCTCAGGGTATCCGTGTTCGGACCGCCCGTATCAGTCAGACACTCACGAGTGGCATCATCAGCAGTTTTGTGTTTTACAACTCATTTACACCTTTTTTTCTCTCTTTCTCTCCGACAGATATTCGAAGGGAACAGCAACTACGACACCCCCGAGCTGAGAACGGTGGAGCCCCTGCTGACTCGTTTCATCCGCATCTACCCGGAGAGGGCCACGCCCGCGGGCATGGGCCTGCGCCTCGAGCTGCTGGGCTGCGAGATCGAAGGTGAGCCGGACGCTCAACGCGTCAAAACGAACCGCGCGGCATCGTTGTCGCGCTGCGTTCAGGGGCCGCGAACTCGAAAGGTTTCGACTGACCAAAGCGCAAAAAAACAAGTGGCGCAACCGAACTCTCTTCAGGTGGGTGTTTAACCTGCGGTGACCAAGAAAATAAAAGCACGTCATCAACGCCGCGATGATGTCTTTTCGCTCAACCATCTGCGATCATGCGCTTCGGTCAAAAACAATCATTTCCTGCCCCCCCGCGTTGACGACATTCCGTGCCGGGCGCATCCATTCCCCGCCCCGTGTTTACACGTGTTCAGCATTCGACAGGCCGCGACTCACACAAGTGGGCGAGCGGTATATCATCGCAGGTAATGACACGTCGGGCAGGCCGCTCGCACGTCATGTCTTCAATGCTGCACCCGGGTTATTTAGAGACGTGCGCGTGAGGGCTCCCCTTGTGCTGAGGCCACAGCTGTCCAGCCTCTGCTCTTTATCCCGACAGGGTGTGGGGGGGGGGGGCAGTTGCCTTGTCTCCTCTGGGACATCAAAGCTGCCCCCATTTTCAGCTACTTCTCAGGCAGGGTGGGGGGGGATCAAATGGAAGCCCACCTGGTCCTCGGGGATTGTTGCAGCCCCAGTTGCACGTCTGCCTTTTTTTCCCTGTCATTCGAATGGACCGCACACACTCTGCTGTTTCTGAAATTGCACCCCCCTACCACCTATTTTTTTACCCGCCCTTTATCGGCCCCTCTTAAAGCTGATGTAGGAACAGCTCAGCGATATAGGAGTGCGGACCGCCGTAGCACTAAGTGGATTTACATATTGGATTTCAGGGAGGCCCATTCTCTTGTAAGCCTCATGGACTCCCACAGGGAGCTTTAGTCAGATGATAATGCTTGTTTTCAGTGTTAATGCCAAGCACACACACACACACACACACACACACACACACAAACACGCAGACACAGACGCTCGTGCAGACATATGCACACACAGTAACCGCAATCACCTTGCCAAACATGCGGTTGCAGGAAATCACGCACATGCACAGGTGCTTGTTCCTGTGAGTGTGTGTGTGTGTGTGTGTGTGTGTGTGTGTGTGTGTGTGTGTGTGTGTGTGTGTGTGTGTGGTGTGTGTGTGTGT
>JAUESF010000002.1:13856900-13889475 GCA_032274765.1 Malacoctenus tetranemus
TGTGTGTGTGTGTGTGTGTGTGTGTGTGTGTGTGTGTGTGTGTGTGTGTGTGTGTGTGTGTGTGTGCGTGTGTCCCATCTTGAAGAGAGAGCAACCAATCTCCATGTATTTAATCTTCGTCTTGTGTTAGCTTTCTGCTTACATCCCCGGTGTGAACGGGTCGGTTTCGACCCGTGTCTTGAAACAGCTGTAATTTACACTTAGAACCATTTTATAAACGATAAACCAAATTGTTTGTCCATGTTGTGTCTAAATTTATTTGCAAAAAATAAGCGAAGCGAATGGAGGTATCAAGCCAGGTGCTGAAAAGAAAGAAGGATGAAAGAAGGAAGGCATCAAGAAAATAGAGTGCATTGGTTCCACGATTTCATTTACCAGATGCTTTTGTCCAAAGCGACATACAACACAAGCAAGAATTCAGACATTAGAAAAACCTTTAGTAGGTGCGGAAAAGCTTTGGCAAGCTTTCGTAGCTTTAAGCTTTAGCAAGTGCAGAGAAGTGAGAAACGAGAAGACTCACCTTACAACGCTGGCTTGGACATCTTGCTTAACATCAGGGGTAAAAACACACCAAAGCTCCATTGCTGACCGTAAATTGCTCTTTTTAACCAAGTCATTTGCGTTGCATGCGTTGGGAGAGAAGAAAAAATAACACATTTCCTTGAAATGATTTCTTCCCTTGTCCTGCAATGACCACTGTTCGCCACACGAGGACGTTAGAGTGCATGCAACGTTCCTCGTGGAATGAATAACAGTTTAGCACTTCGTCTAACACGAGTAGCACTCGAGTCAAACTCCTGTTGTGTTGCTTGAATCAGACTTGACTAGAAGTAAAATTAGAGCCATTCAAGTAAGGGAACAATTTTGCTGGTTTTATGCTCAATAACACGTTGGTAGTTATGAGAAAACACCTCATGAATTGACCTCTCAGATAAATAATGTATATCAAATCTGAATTACTATCAAAGTGAGCCAATTGTAGAATAGAATAGAATAGAATAGAATAGAATAGAATTCAACTTGATACAATTTGATACAGTCACAAACACTTTTGTCATCAATTTGTTTTATTTTCCTCATAAAATCTTGTTATGTTGTACTTGTATTGACAACTACTCAGTGACCGACTGCAGCTCCCAAACCTGTTTGACTTAGTGAGGTTTTGCTTGCTTTCTCTCATTATATAAAGCACCGAAGTTCACTCCATTCATTTGACCAGTTTTGGGAGTTTTCAGTGACATCGAATCTGATTGCGACAACAATTAGGGGGCATCCTGTCTGCCCGTGACTCAGCATGTTTTCCACCTCCTCTGGCAGGATATGAACGGCCAAGGCTTTGGTGCAATTTTCCTCCACATCTTCAACCTCTTCCTGTGACTCAGTCCCAACAAGCCTCTTTCTTTTGTCCCTTTTTGTGCCCTCCAACAGTGACCGAAGATGCATGACTTCGCTTCAGCTTTCACCCCCCTTTCAAGGTGCAATGTGTATTATTCTGTCGCACAGGAGATCGTAAAAAATTACTCAAGAGATCAAATGCAACAGTGGTAATACCACTTTGCACCACAAGATGGTACAGTGGGTTTTATGTCCAGCAACAGTCGAAGAGCCAGCACTGTCAAAACTTTCAGTAGTTTTGACACGTTTGATGAAAAGTTGTACCTTTAAAGTCCCACCTGCGAAATCACCACTTTTGTTGTGTTGCCAACAAAGCTATGATTGTAGGTGAGGCCGTTTTTTTAAGACTATGAAATCGAGCGAGTCCTCTGAAGCAGAAGGTATTACTGTATAATCGCCTGGGCGGATTTGTGGCAGTTGCGTCGGAGTCTCCCCGCGGACCGAAGCTGGCTGCAGGAGCTCAGTGAGATCCAGAGCTGCATTCCCCTGTAAACACTCCCGCGGGGCCGAACAGGATCCGAGGATCTTCCGGCTTTAATCGTTTGTTTCTGCACACAATCTTCCACTCCGTCCCCGGTGCCCAGGCAGAAAACAACTTTTCCACTAAAGTCAAAGTGAATAAATAGCAGAGCGGGCCCCTTGTTTTTATTGAAATGCATCCAAAAAATCAAAAGACTAGTTTTTGGTGCGGTTCGTGGAGCCGTTAATGTTCAGAGAGATATTAGAGCGAAACATTTCAGAGAAAGTCTGTGTGATGGACTGGGTGTGTTCGCGTTTCTATGCAATTTTTCATGTGACTATAAAAGCCTGCTGTCTCTGATCTGATTCGCTTCAAGATTGCAGGAAACCAAACACACTTGGATTAACCCACTGAAACAACCACTCAAAATGCAGGAGCCTTCAAAGTAAAAGCAAAAGGGAGTGTATCAGGTCTCTTAACACTCAGAGGCCAAGAGTCCAACAAAACCTCCCCACTCTACAGGAAAAGATCTGAATATGTAACTCATAAATAAAGGCCACTGGGCTTCAGCGACTCACCATGAAACAAAGGCTAAAATGTGAACTTCCTGAACTTCCTGTGCCTGATTCTAAAACACAGAAGTTATTCCCACAATAAAGATCCATCAGACTTAGAAATATGCGGGTTGATGGGGTTTGCAAATCACTTCATCTTCCTTCTGTTCAATATCTTTCTTCTGTTCAGTTTCATTCATCAAGCAGTACCATAGCAAAACAGAGGTGATAAACGGTGGAACATTTAAGACTGCCGGGAACTGGACCAGGCAGTGTGAATATAGATGGTGATGAAGACGGTGATGTTGATGATGATGATGATGATGATGATGATATGCGCTTTATTTGAGTCACAGATGATGTTCCAGTAGACGTGCAGACAGCATCTGCATAAATAGACCCTGATCTGAGTAGGGGGTGTCCTCTGACAGTGACGTCACCGGGAAGGTTGCAAAACAAGAGAGACAAATTTAAGCGAGAAGTCCAACGTGTTGATTTTCAAAATAAAGCATTGGGACGAGGTTGAATCGTATTTCAAGATGCAGTGAATGCAGGCCCTTTATAGTGGACAATCAAATAAAGCTCCGTCTGAAAGTGATAAGTCAGTGCCTTGAGGCTTGAGACCACCCTTTGTTGAGTTGCATATTCTTCTGTCCCGGATTCTTTTACATTTGATTGAAGGAAAGCACTTCCAAATAGTATTAAGTATTAAGTATTAAGATGTGAGTGTTGTGAGTGTTATTCATGCTCAAAGGCACTTTGAATTTGACCTCAATTTTCAGTCGGTTGAAATGTTTAATGCTGCAATAAAGACGTTTTTAAAGACTGTTTTTAAAGTGCCCTATAGTGTGACTTTGCATAAAATAAACTGTTAATGAATAATAATTAACTATTTTGTCTTTTTCTACCCCCCCCAAGTATATTAGTTTGTGTCATATCATCTATGCGATTTCTCACAGAAAAACATTTGACCTAATCAGGATTAGACAAAGTAAATTTGCCTAACTCCTTTTAATTCATGATCGTTAGTGTTTTTGTTTTCCTTTTTCTTGTGATAGTTTTCCCTCTTAGCACAGTTGCTGTTTTTTTTTTTTGTTTAATTTTTTACCAAATAGAAGAGTTGGTTAGTACCAATATTTTGAAGGGTTTAACCGGAAACACATCACATCGTCACGCCTTTAGCTGCGCTCGTGCGTTTATGCGCTCTCACAGCGGAGCTCTGCAGGTCCGTTTTTTTTTACTCCGAGGCAGTCCGAGGAGAAGGGGTCCGCCGCCGGGACGCTGTTCCTCCCGCCGGGTGTCGAGCTGCTGCTTCGTCTGCTGTTGTCTCGTTTACTCGCAGCCGCCGAGCTCCGTTCCCCAGAGGAGAGAGTCTTTGTGGAGGGGAATGAGCGGCGGGACAACGCTCCGGTGACTTTTCGGTGGGGAGAAAGTGGCTCCCGGTGCCAACGGGGCAGACAGAAGCCGCGGCTCATCACGGGGAGCCGGAGGGGAGAGCTAGCTTACTGCTCTTGCATGAAGCCTCGGAAATTACCTCTGAACGCCAAGGTAAACCACTCCTAAACTCCTCAGTGCTTACTCCAAAATCTGTTAACATAATATTTTAATGTACTTTTATGAACCTGTTTGTGTTATTTCTGATTAATTAAGGTTTCTCTGTCTCGTAAAGCGCGTTTAATGTCGTTCAATATTTTGTGGGAAGTCAGTGATGGAGTTATCCCCACGGTGACGTCAGGTGTCATGTTGTCACTTTTAAACCTGCGAGTTTAAATGGTGTTTTGAAGTCATTTATGTCTGGTGTGCTCAGAGGCTGATGCAGGTTGGCCTTCAATCCAAAGGTCCGAGGACAAAATTGCCAATCTTGCTCAAGCAAGATCCTGGATCCTTAAAGGAGAAGGTCCCTGGAAGCCCCCCTGTGATGCGCGAGTGTCTGGGTGAATGGATGAAAATGACTGTGTTATATCAGTGGAGTCCCTCTAGTGAATCTTCCTTGTTATTCATGGAGGCTGTGCTGGGACGGCAGGCGGTGGATCTTCCCTCATCACTGAGCAGATGCAACAGGCTGTTGCTGAGGCTCACGGTCTAAACGTGGACGGTCATATGAAAGGGCTTCGACGATCTCGCGTGATTCGTTTTAATTACTCGGGGATCACTTCACCTCAGACCCTGACTGCCCGAGTGGGGGGAGGAGGGGGGGAGAGGGGAAGTCATGTTTGAAGTTCAGAGCTGCTGACAGCATGAATCAGTAGCGTCCCACAGAGATAAACCCAACTCAGAACACAGATGACATGCAGCAGCGCTCGGACGGAGCACAAAGAGTTTACCTCATAACTGACGTGATGTGCAGCCTCCATTGATCCGCTCGAGCAGCGGACCCTGTGTTTCCATTAGAACTGAGGGAGAGGGGAAGGAGGAGGAGGAAGGCCCCTGCTGGATATAGCTGACTGTGCCGAGCCTGGGTGCTCGGTTTTAATCAGGCTAATGGAGGCAGGAAGGAAAGCGAGGACAAAGGGATCGAGGAGATGTCAGACGGAGATATGGAAGGGGGCGGAGGAAGGACAGTATGGAGAGGAGGAGGGGAGGAGGAGGAGGAGAGGTAATTGAAGAGGAGGAGGCAAGAGAGAGAGATGGCAGAATACAAGAGACTTGAAAGACGGCGGCGAGTTAGGAGCCTTCGTCTGAATGAATATGACCTCAGTCCCCTGGGGAGCAGCTGCCGCTGCTGCTGCTGGAGGAGGGGAGGGGAGGGGAGGGGAGGGGAGGGGGGGCGGCTCCCACCTGATTTATGAGGCCATTTTGCTCCACACAGAGCGCCACATCTTCTCCTGGACATGCGACGTCTGTCATGAATGTGTGCGTTGTGTTTCCCGGGTCAAGAGTGACGTCCACCTTCTGTGTGAGCGCGTCGCCTTGAGACGGAAGTGATGAATGTGCACTTTGTGCTTGGGTGTGTGTGTGTGTGTGTGTGTGTGTGTCTGTGTCTGTGTCTGTGTGTCTGTGGGTGTGTGGTGATGAACGCGTGTGTTCTCGGTCCGTGACACATGCGAGGTGCCGGTGGGGAAGGCTGGAAGGTGCAAAGTGGTACAAATAATCGGCTGTTGGAGCCGTTTACATCCAGCTCCGAGCCACGATCCCAGAAGAGCTGCTGTGTGTGTGATTCGCCCACATGGCTGACCGACATTCACAAAGCCAAGCAGTCTCTTCTACATCCTGAAGGTGGCTCAAAACCATGTGTTAGCTTCAAGCCTGCTATTCTGAACCAACTATTTTCAGTTCGACATCCCGACTTCCTTTTGCTGCTTTTGTTCTCGTGCTTCTGGATTTCACATTTGGCACACACGAGCCACTGCTTCAACTTCAGCAACAAGCTCACTGTCTGGGCCCCTCTTTTTTTTTTTTTTTTCGACAAGTGACTTCCAATGCTGTTTTCAGCCAAATCTTTTGCCTTTTTTTCACTTGTCCCTATCTCTTCTTTTTTCCTCTCCTACGTTGAGCCCAAACGCTCCTCTGGCCCTTTTTTGGAGGCGCCCCCCTGCTTCTAAAAACAGCTCTTCCAAAACACCAGAGAGGAATGGAGCGGTTAAAACTGCCCCCTGCTCGCCAAGGTCTGCCGTGAAGAGAAAAAATAAAACCCTAAGCTAAACGCGTTATGTTGGTTGTAAATAGTAGCAGGACTCTTGCAGGCTGTAAACTCTTGTCAGACTGTGTTTATTATTGTGGCGGTGCGAATGTTTAACTGGGAGGCTCCAGTAGTCTGAAAAGACACGTTCAAGGAGGTGAGAGAAATGGGAGTTTCTACCATCATGGGCGCTGGCTTGTCTTTCTCTGGAGTCACAGAAAACTGAGATTATAGCGGAGTGGAAACTTGGAGGGAAGGGGGGGTTGGGGTCCCAATACTCGGTACAAGTTGACTGTCCAAGATAAGAGGATGGGTGGGGGGGCGTATGACAGGAAATGACCAGGGGCACAGCGTGAACCAGAGGGCTCCCAGCTGGACTCATGAAGAAATAGGAAGTGGGAAAGTTTGGAGTTTCCAGCAGGGAACGTGTTCAAGACCTTTAGAGCAGGTAATGAACAGGGTGCAGTCAGATCTGAATGCTCAAAATGAGCAAAAAATGTTAGTAGGATTGTTTCAGTGGATTTTTTGAAAACAATATTTCAATATGTTGTTTTGAATTTATCCGGTGTATTGTTTAATGCCACCTGAGCTAGGATTGTTCAAAATCTCAAAGTTTTTAGTGAAATAATTGTTACCGACTTGTTGACATAACTCCAGATTCTAATTTTAATGTGTTAGACATAATGTAAAAAAAGTAAGACAGCAAAATCTCACTTGTATCAATTCTCAGTCATGCTATAAAGCTATTTAACTTGTTTTGAATTTATCTCAAAACTCTTCATATAATCAGATTTGCCATTTGCTGGCTTCCTGTCTTGCTGACTTCTTCTTAGAAATTGCTCAGTTTATCAAACAAAACTGCCAAAAAGCAGTTGAAGGGGTTAAGATAAAGTTAACTCTAAAACTAAGTCTTATTTTTGACTGGCCATCATAATACAGTCTCATTGTGTGTTTTTCTGGGGGACATATTGTCTATTTCTATTCTAAAATAGTTTTTTCCATAACTTTTTGAAGTGTTGTAGTTCAGTAGCTCAGCTGATATTAATACCTTTGAGCCCTCACAGAGCGCCAACATATATGCTTGCATTCTAATGCCCTGATGTCAGTACAATGTGAACTCTGTTCCCCTGTTTTTGCGACTGTGCCCTGTGAGACGCTGGCATCTCAGTAGTGTTAAGTGAGTCACCAGTGAGCCTTCAGGTCCAAACACAGAAGTAGAGTATAATGCTGAAGCCTCATGCATGTGGGCTTCTTTTTAAACTGCTCATTAGTGTGGGAAAAGTTCCCCGTTTGTAATCAGATGCAGCGAGTGTGTTACCTCCCAGGAACAGACGAAAGTGAATAACCCACTCAAAGAAAATGACGGCGTGGCCCGACATACAGGATAATTCACTCATTTGTATTCAGCAGCAGCTGTGAAGTTCAGGGACGCGAAGCTTGAAAGCTGCAATGCAGGAAAAGTCCAAGTCTGCTGTTGTGATTAGGTTGCGCAGCCAAGCTGGAGTTTTAGAACACAATGCTCACCAGTGGCTCCAAACAAGGCCTACATAATCAAACATGGCAGATATTGCTTTAGCGCTCCCACATGGGAGTGCATGTATCTGTGCAGTGTGCACCGTTTGAGCAGCGCACTGCTTTCACCCTCTCATGGCGGCGGAACTGGAGGCCTTCTAGTTCAAGTGTGAAGTCTGGGGGCTAATGGGAGACATCTGAGTGTCATTAACAGAGCAGTTTCCCAGTGTTCCTGCCTTCGCATAAAGAAGGAGGTGTCCACAATATATCACAGAGCTGAACTCGGATCAGGCTCAAAACTTTGATGTCCACCTGAATAGATTAGACGGGGTTAATGCAGCACTTTCAACACCAATCCCCAAACATGCATTTTGCTACTTTTCTCACGTGAATTTATGAAGGGTCTTGGTTCTTTCTGGCCTCACCTTTTTATAGCTCAATCTTAAGCTTCTTTCAACAGCTACCAACTGACTACTTGTCAAATCTGGAGAGGTGTTCCATTCACCAACTGCTGAAAATCTGTGATCTCCTAACTTTGCAAATAGAACTCCAGGCTACTTAAACCGGTCCAGCACTTTTCCCTGTGGTGACTCGGGGGTCATAGAGGGGGGTCTGAAGCTTTCCTGAGAAAACCAGCATTAGACACTTTCTAGAATCTAGATGTAGGAAGTTGCTCAGTGATTTTGTTCTTGGGGCCTCTCGTTTTTGAACGTTTGTCAAAGTGGCTGTGTCCGTTTGTGTCCAGTGTCACTGTCATGCCATAGCAGATCATTGGTTGAACAGGTGGCTCTTATTTGACTGAAAGATAGATTTTTTTCTAGTGACAACAGAAAACTTAGCACTGCCATGAGGTCGCTAGTCATCCCAGATGGTGAATCGCAGCAGATCCTGATGTGGGTTTCTGAGCTTGAGAGCTTTCCTGTTCACTTTGAAAACTGTTTGCATTCATGCTGTTCATCATTTACTTCCATCCATACCTGTGAACTGTAGAGAAGAGCTCTGTTCAGTTGAAACAGTGGCATCAGCAGCAGCAGCAGCAGCTCTCCTCCTCAGGCTGACTGCTAAAACTATCAGCTTTGGAGCGTCGGTGTTTATTCTCGCCTCCTTCCCAACAGACTCCTCATCAATCACTTCTCGGCTGCAAATGTTTATCAGAGGCTGCAGACTGCTGTCATGCTCCTCAGTGCTGCTCACACTGTTTCCACAGGACAGGTGTCGTCTCGTTTTTTTTTTTTTTTTTTTTGCAGTGAGTTGTCTCGGACAATTAATATGTGTCAGTCGTTTGTTGACGTCCGTTTAGGATCTTTGGCCGTATCGCCAGCGTAGCTTTTCCCCAATGCTTAGATTACTGCAATGGCCTGCTTTGTGTAAAGATCAGACACGCTCTATTCACAAAGACAATAAGCTGCCGTTTTGGCAAGTCTAACCACTCTCAGCTCTTTGTGAAGAGGACAGCCTGGTTCCATCTTGTTGTCTCTCCCCTCTTTCACCCCCCCCCCCGTTCTCTATATATGTAATTGCGATGGCTTGGAGACGGAGATTTGGCCAGCTCCCAGACATCTTGATGCAGACTTCCTGCGCAATCGAGTTGAGCTTCCTCTGTTTCTGCAAAGGAAGGGCAGACTCAGCAAATACAGGGACTTTGGAGAGACTTAGAGCGTTGCACGTCCCAGCTTCAAGGACTGAGCCGTGGGATCACGGTGTCGCCTCGGTTCAGCCCGGAGGCCTGCGGTTTGAACAAGATTCTCCTGCCTTTTCCAGTTAACCTTTTATATAATCACCGTGAATAGTGAGGCAGATGGGGCCCAAAAAATGCCTCATTTGACAGACGCTTCAACAAAGCTTATTGAGAAAGTAACACTTACCCTGGTCAGATCATGAGCAGTGACGCGTCAATGAATTCACGGCAGATTTGAGTGTACTTTTCGGAGTGATTGCAGAGGCCAGGTGTTGAGGACAAGTCAGAAATAACTTGTACAGCTATTTTCAACACTGAGCTGCAACGAATGGAACAGACTTGGATGCCATCCAGAGGCTTTGGGATCGGCCTCAATTGTTTTTGCTCATCTGCTGTGGGACGGCAAAAAGTGAGCTGATGTAGGGAGAGAGAAAAAAAAAAACAAAAGAAGCCGATGCTGCTAAAGTGTTATAGATTTTCTGACTGGGAAAAGCCAAACAGTCCTTCCAAGGCCGTATCCTCCTCCCCCGCCTCCCTCCCCTCCAGAAGTGTATCTTTAGCCTCTGTCACACACAAGGGGAATGCTGGCAGGCCTCAAGTCGACATATGTGGCTGAGTGTTTTGTGTAAAAAGCAGAGCAGAGTTCTCAAGACCAGCAGCAAGGTTCCTGCTGAACTGCTGATAAAAATGGAATTTAGGCCGCAGCCACTGTTTGTCCAAAAAAGTACAAGAGATTGCGGGATTGTGGGTCTTCAGGGGGAATTAGCTCACAAAAGCTTGGAACACATTCTCTTCACTCATCATAAAATATTCAAGCTAGTTTCGCTGATGTGACCTCGTTGGTGCTTTGCACTGTGAACACCTTAAAAACTCATCAAACACAACAATTTGTCACTATTTAAAATGTGCCTAAATGGTCAGATTAGGGTGGATAAAAACAAATTGGATGAGTTGGAAACTGTGCAATCTGAAGCCCATTGTGCAACAGATTAGCGGGAGCTGATCTCTGTCCACTTTCACTGGGTTCATCTCGTATGTGAACGCAGCCTTGACAAAGACTTCCAGTGAACTCGACACAGGATGTGACAAACAGCAGGGCTCTCTCTCATGTCCTTGCTGCATATCGTCATTGACGGAGGAATTCCACAGCTGCTTTGACTCACTTGCACATTTTGGAAGTAATTGTGATGCAAATCTGCGTGCATTTTGTGTTGGACACAGCATTGTTTTGTCATCATGAAGCCCTGTCGCATAAAACTGTCCTCCACAATCTGTCAATTCATCTTCAGTACCAAGACAGTGACAGCAGCCATCCCTGCACCTCCATCTGTGTGAAACACCATAACACACAACGTGGTGGTGTAGATTCTTCTTTTGTCTCAGACAACCCAAGACTGGACAGTTTGTCCGCACTTGAGTGTGACAATGTTATTATGAAAGCTTGTTCATTCACAAATGAGACACCAACAGCATAAAAAGGATAAAATGTTCAATTGTTTTTGCCAAGAATAATCACTGAACATTTTTGCTTTTTAGAAATGAGGAATCGATCCTGATGTCATTGAGGCGTACCTGTAAATTCTCTGTGACTGCAAATAAAGAATTGCACACTGGATCAGATGTGATGGAAACTAACTGGCAGCGCTTCCCCTTGCTCACTCCTTCCACTCTCACTATTGAATGTGCTTATTTTCACAGTTTTCCCTCATTTGTATAGAGGATTAAGTTGAAAAACTGTGTTGCTCCCGTAATGTGGAAAATATGTTGACATTTCCAGTCACTTGTGCATTTATCTCAATCCTCCAGAGTCCTTCTCTCCCTCTCTTTTCTTGGGTGGAAAGTGGATCGTGTGTGCACACCAGTGTCTTCAAAGCAAAGTCGCACCAAAAGATCAGAGACATGAGCGTCTGTCTCATTAGTAATATTGATCATGCAGAGGTCCTTTCAGCCATGAGGGGATGGCAAGTGCGAACACTTTAAGGATCTGACCCGCTGTCAGGCTCTCAGAGGGCAGCCTGATTCATTGCTTTTGTCTGCTATGAGTGGCTCCTCTGGATGGTCGGTGGAGGCGGCGGGGCGACTGAGACACAGACAGACACTGTTTGATATTCTCCTTCAGTCCTGTCGGACGGCTCGTACTCCCTCGCTCAGATGTGTTACCTCGCTCCAGGCTGCATGGAGGGTAGGAGGTGTCGGAGGGGTCTGCTGGTTTGGCAGAGTGAACTGAGCGATGCGAGGGAGGAGGGAAGGAAACAAGGGGAGGATGGGCTGTCAGAGATATGTCACAGATCACTCTGGAGCAACTGAACTCATCTTGGGAATGCTTCCCATGTCCTTCTCAATTTCTAAACTCAAAGATGCCAAATCCTTACAGACCTACACAAGTTGTAATGCACTTCTTTAGTAAAATAAAGTGACAGTTCTTTCTTTTTCAGCAAATCTGCTGTTTAAAACCCCCACTGTAAGCGAAGTTACACGTATGGAGGAGGAGTACTATCAAAGACTAGAGCGAACTCCGCAGAGGCAACCAAACTCTTTGAGCTGCTTTCCTTTGGACGCGAGGCTGCTCCTTTTCCCTCCGAGCCGCGCACCGCCCTTTCCTGTTTTTCCCACTTTTCCATTCCCTCGCTTCACAGACGGGAGGAAAGCCGCCGCGCTAAACGAGGGGGATCACCAAAAATCTTCGCCACAATTAAAAGAACAAAAAAAAAAAATCACCTTGACTTTGAGCTGCCCCCAGCAGCGTGCTCTTTTACCGCATGAGGCTGTTTACCTCGTACTCCCATTGACGAGACCGCTCGTTATTCATGGCGGCACTCGCTGAAGTAAGTACTTCTCAGCGCTCGCAAATGCGCTCCCCCACTCAAAGGGGGAGTAAATCTGGCCTTTCACAGCTTTGGTTTGTGTGGCTCAATTAGGCTCCACCACAGGTTTGCACAGAGGGGATCAGAAACCTCAGCTGAGCCGCTAAAAGGACGCCTCAGCTGTTTACAAACAAGTAGGCTCGCCATAGTTTATTACCAGTGCGAAGAGGAGAGTAAAACAATAGAGTTGGTCCAGGATTTGTGAGTTTGTAACTGATTACCGTCGTGTGACGATAACATAGTGACGATCGCTGAAGTTTCAATGGGCCTTTTAAGTTTGTTGCAAGTGAAACGAAAGAGCTGCAGAGCTGCTGTCCTGTTCACTGAAGTGTTTGCAATTGTATGCAGTTTTGTTTCCATTGCAACCCTGCTACTATTTCACAAAATTGCTATTTTGCAAGTCATCAATTCCTTATAACTTGAGTGCATTATAAACATTGCAGTAGACCCTCACATCAGCCTGTCTCCTGCATCAGCATCAACATAATCTTTAAAAAATTTGCCTTTATATAAGAGTCGTCAGTAGCTGCATGAATTCTTTTGCTGTTCATCTCATTTGTTTAGTTGTTGCTCCACATCAGCACTTTATTATACAATTGTGGACACCTTTTAAAAGGCCCAACTGAGGGAACACACAAAAATGTAACACAACTCCAGTGACTTGCACAACAGTTTTTTATCACTGAATGAAATCTGGGTTTACAATGAACTTATTTGTTAGAGTCTGACTCAACCTGTGGGTTGGTAACTGTAGCCTGCAGCTGTCTGCAGACATCAAGCTACTGTGAACAAAACGCTGAATTTGACAGCAAACGATTGAACGAGACACGGCCACGATGATCAGGTGGTGTCAAAAAGACCAGCATCCCCACATCATGGAGGTGATGACTCGCGTTTCACCCACAGTGCTATCGGCAGTGTTCCAGGTTACTGTCCCGGTCGGGCAGCATTCAGTCTTTCAGGAATGGCTGAGAAACCCGGCCCGTTTTAGTCACGCACCACAGTGTCTGCCATGCATCACCTTCTCCTGCCAGCTGATAGGGCTGCTCAGAGCTCACGAAACAGGGCCGCTGTTAGTCACAGCTCAGGTGTGCATGGCGAGTGACTGGGCTTTGACGAGCAGAACGGTGACAGAAGTGACGGGAAGGATGTGCGAGCGAGGCATTTGTTTAATTTTAGAAGGACCACCAATCCCAGTGTGTAGTATTTCAGATGCTTTCTTTCCCTCCACAAATCCATTCAGGCAATGTGGTTGTTTCTCCGAACATCTCAGTAATCCTCCCCCATTTCTCCCCTCTGCACATTTTGATCCCTGCTTGCGTCAAAACAAAAACGCAGCTTGTGAAAGTGCATTTTCTTGGATCACGCCTTTTCAAATTCCATAAATCAAACCGACTGTTGCACACATGGAGATGTTAGTCAATGATAAGAGTTGGCATGTTTTTGGCGTTATCGAGCTCCATCAGAAATGCCATGTGGTGAGTTTTTTTTTTTTGGAGCACTGTGGTTCTTGGAGCTCAATTCGAGGGAGGGAGGCTTGGAAATATTTGCTTTTCCCCTCGATTTAGCAACTTGCGACGATACAAAAATACACAGAAAACTTCCTGGGAAGTGAACCCAAGAGTCAGGACTCCATGTAGTGGCTATTATTAGTCACATTTTTTTAGCTGCATTCACATGGCTAACTAGAGACACTTAGGTTCATCGAGAATTGTAGGTGCTGTTGAAGTTGCCTCACAAACTTGATATTCTCATTGGCATGCAGACACATAGATGTTACAGGAATGCAGATTTGTTACAGGAATGTTTTAAAACTCGTCTAAATAGTGATACAGAACTGTTGACGTCCACCTTAAACGATCTCAGAGCATTCTAGCTTTTTTTGATGAGCTTTCAGTCACAAAACTGTTTTCTTTAATCTATATTATCATTGTGTTTGACCCCATTCTGTTTGAAACTCAGAGCGTTTTCTCCTCAGCGTCTGATCCTTGTGCCTCGCAGCACAACATCCTGTTCCTTCTTCCCTCTACGCTCTCTGACCTCGGCTCCATATTTTATCGTGGCTTTCTTCACCGAGCATTCCTCTGCGCTGCTACTAGGCTTCATGCGACTGGACACAACAAGGGTATTTTTCTAGCTCGACACCTCGCTGGCGTTTTATAGCTGTAGTTTTGCATGTGAATGATCCACTAGAACTGTAAAAGTTGGAGCTGTAGAACTGATCCCCCCCCCCCAATGAGAATGAAAAGAAAATATGCGAGTGTGTGGTTTTGTTGTAGCAGGAATGTGAGTCTGAATTCCTTCACGAAAAGCCTGTTTTTCACCGGATTCGAATTGGACTTGAACTTTCACACCACTCTCACAGATTCCAACCCTGCAGCACACGTGTGTATTGTAACGCAAAATTCTTTCCCTGTGAAGTCCTGGACAAATTGTTGGGATCGCTTAATTCTCTTTACAGTCAGTAGAGCAGAGGTGATGGTGCAGCTGAGCCAGGTTAGGCTGGGTGTTTATCTGGTCTGGAAATGCAACGCACACTGTTATGAACACACTGTCCATGTACAGGAGATTCAAGCCAGCTGATCTAATCTTGGGGGTTGTAGCCAGGCCGTCTGCCTCTCTGTGTCTATATAAACGAACACACACACGCACGCACACACACACAGGCATTCTGGAATGCATCAGTCAACACGGCGCACACTCGACGTCACCACGCTGTAAGAGAATGCCGCCTTTTAATGCGGCCTCTATGAATAGCCAGCAGTGACTACTCAGCTTAATATAATTATAAAAGGAAGAAAGGTTTAGCCACTTTATCATCGCCTCACTGTAATTCCAAACCCGTGCTGGAGGACTGTGGAGATTCTCTCAGAAATGACTCCCCGCCAGGTTAAGATTTACGATCCGACAGGATATTGGCTCCGACATTCCACATGTTAATTAGATTCGACACATGCTGATCCCACGCCGGCGGGTTCACCTTAACACAACATCAGGGCGCACGCTTGTGTGTGTTTGTGCGGGGCCTTCCCAGCTGTTGCTTACTGCAGCAGGGAGGAAGAGAGGATGGGAAATCCGAAAGCGAGTCTCAAAGGACCGCAGCATAAATATAGGATTCCTGTTGCATCGCTGAAAGTCCATCACCCCTATATTACAGTCTCAGCTTTGTTCTCAAGACCAGTTTGCCTCTGAAGGGTTGTGACCTCAGAGTGGAGGAAGTTTTTCCTTCTGCCGTCATTAAGCCAGCAGTGTTGGTGATGAGGCTGAGGACAGAATGTGTGAGCTGGCTCGCGCAAATACTGTAGGAAACGCACACTGTCTAAACAACAAAGGCCAATTGTGGTCTGCATCGTTTTTTTTTTTATCGCTGTAATCATGATGCAACAAAAAAGGTATTTCATTAAACACTACAAAAAAAATCCTCCTTATATCATCTAAATTGATCCTGTGAAAACACATCATTTTCAGAGAAGGATTCCGTCTTTCCCTCTTTACATTTATTCATTGAAACTTTGAAGATACAAAGTGTAAAACAGCAAAAACAACCCATCAAAGTGATGTTCATGTTTACAAGTTAACTGGCTGGTCACAGTCTTGTAATACAACAATGAGGGTAGCAATGGAAAAAGAAGCGGCAACAGATTTGGAGTCCAAAAAAAGCAGGAAATGGTGTTGAACTCGGTAGCAGCAACTGAGCTGAAAAACTGAGCAAATCAAATGATGTTGATGCTGCATCTATCTGTTTCATCTCCCTCGTGGAACTGCTGTACAAAGCAAACAGTCATACAGGCACTCTTGCCAAGCCGGGAGCAGTTCCATCACAGATCAGCCTTTGAGTACAGACAGAGGCTCGCCTCCGGTCCCCTCAGCATTAGTAAGTCATGAGCTTTGCATTAAGTGGGGCCCAAGATGTATTGATATAGCCAACCAAAGGGCCTGTAGACAGTCGGGGGATCAATATACGTGACAAAAGGAGGGCTGACTCCAGGGAGCTGCTGCTATTTACAGTAAAAAAGGATGGGAGGGGGCAGAGGGTCGGGCAGTTCAAGCCGGGGCCGAGTTGATGCGACCGTGTGTGTGTGTGCACATATTTGTGTGTGTGTGTGTGAAAGTGGTCTGAATTGAATTAGCTGCCTGCTGCCCTGTGACCGGCTGAGAATAGCCGATCCCCCCCGTCACCCGGATAATTTATTACCCCCCCCCCCCCCAGTTATAGCGGAGCCATTTACAGATTTCCTCCATCATCTCACAGAGACTCTTTCCTAACCCACTGAACTCTTCTTTTCTTTTGTCAAGAGCTCAAACAGTCAGGCCAACGAGTGCACCTCTTATTATTGTCATTATGTTAAAGAAAAGGATGTCAAAAGTCAGGTTGCTCATTTTATTGTGAGCACAACTAAAAACATTGTTCTGTTTGTATGTTTTCAGATGGACCTGAAGCTTTTATTGATGTCCACGCTGTTGGGAGTCTTTTGTTACTGTTACGCTCAGAAAGGTAGGATCTTCATCTCGGATCTCATCCGTAACCTCCTGTCGTTTCTGTGGCTCCTTCTGGAGACTGGGGCTGGCTGCTTCACCTTTTAAAGCCTTGAACCAGAGCGATCCCATCCCCACCTCAGCATCCCTGAGAGTCGATGGAAAAGCAGAAACTGCAAAACAAAAAAAAGAAGTTCTCTCTTTGCCTGATTACCATCAGGCCACGCACTGTTCCGCATGAACTCATGTGTCAACACAGGGGGGCTTAACAGGGCTGCTTACTTTGCAGGGATTTCGCCGTACCACAGCTCCCCCTGACTCTGCCTCGGCTCTTGTCTTTTTTATTTTCCATCCAGAGGGGAACGAGTGTACGGCTGCCAATGCCGGATACTGTGGGCATTGCATCCAGGCCGGAGCCAAATGTGGCTGGTGTAAAGACCCGGTACGTGAAGCGAAGCCGTTGGCCATATATTTGCAAGCTGAGAAATGCATTTTTTATGCTGTTGTGGTTGGCAAGATAAAGACTGCAAGCTTATGATATGTGAAACAAAGAGATTGCAACCTGTGAAACTGAGGGATTGCACCTTTGGCCCTCCCAGGACTTCCTGAAACAGGGCGAGATGGTGACGACTCGCTGTGACGAGGTGCAGTCGCTGATCAAGCGCGGCTGCGACGAGTCAATGATCGAGAACCCGCGCGGAGAACAGGTGGTCTTATTGAACAAAAAGATGACGAATCGCAAGGGCGTCCACAATCTGAAGCCGGAGGAGATCACCCAAATTCAGCCACAGAAACTCAGCCTCACCCTGCGATCTGGTGCGAACGCCTGTCACGCAACTCCCTGCTTTTTTTTAACATGAATACATATTTTTGACCATCTTTGAAATTGTTATTAATCAAAGTCGTCCTTTACAGGTGAACCTCAGTCTTTCGAACTGATGTTCCAGCGAGCTGAAGATTACCCCATCGACCTGTACTACCTGATGGACCTGTCGTACTCCATGAAGGACGATCTGGAGAACGTCAAGAACCTGGGAACCAGTCTGATGTTGGAGATGTCAAAGATCACGTCTGACTTCAGGATAGGTGGGGATTATTAGGGCCACATTCTAACTGGTTGAATCCCTCGGCACACATTGTCAAAGCAGGAAGGCCTCCTGATGTCCGCGGGTGACACTCAGAGGGAGTGTAGCTTTGATATAGCACACGGAGACACGACAGACAACTTCATTTAATTTTGATTTGTGTGAAGAAGCTCTCTAACACCACGATTGCTTCGAAGGTTTCGGCTCCTTCGTGGAGAAGACGGTCATGCCGTACATCAGCACTACGCCGGCCAAGCTGCTCAACCCGTGCACGAGTGACCAGAACTGCACCAGTCCGTTCAGCTACAAGAACGTGCTGAACCTCACCAGTGACGGCAAGACGTTCAATGACCTCGTGGGCCAGCAGCACATCTCCGGGAATCTGGACTCCCCTGAGGGCGGCTTCGACGCCATCATGCAAGTGGCTGTGTGCGGGGTGAGTCGGAAAGTGGCAACAACTGCAGGAAATGAACAGAAAGGTCTCTGGGCGACCTCGAAGAAAAAGTGTTTAACGCAGGCGATGTGGAAAAAGCTGTTTAACAAGGTTTTCCTTGTTTGTGGGGAGATTTTTGGATGCAGCAATAAGCAAGACTTAATGTGCTTGTTGCTCGCACTTCATTTTCCGAGTTCTGCTACAAATCTGATTCCCAAATGGCAACGGGATCATAGAACCTTTTTATCTCATAGGACCACATTGGCTGGAGAAACGTGACCCGTCTGCTGGTGTTCTCCACTGACGCCGGCTTCCACTTTGCCGGAGACGGCAAACTGGGCGGCATCGTCCTGCCAAACGACGGAAAGTGTCACTTGGAGAACAACATTTACACCATGAGCCACTATTATGTAAGTTCTGATGGTTCTGAAGACGGTTCTTGTCAATGGCGGCGAAGTTTGTTTGAAACCCAACTCTTCCTGTCCGTCTCCTTCAGGACTATCCCTCCATCGCTCACCTGGTTCAGAAGCTGAGCGACAACAACATCCAGACCATCTTTGCAGTAACTGAGGAGTTTCAGCCTGTTTACCAGGTCAGTACGCTTAGGTTCTGAAACCTGAGCTTGTTCGGAGTTGTTCTGATTCTGCTTGTTTGAAGATGTTCATTGTATTGAAAAAAAAAACAACACCCAGCTGGGACATCTGCTGCACATTAATGGTAGCAGCCCCTGGAAGCTCTGATTGCTTCCTTCTGTCTTGCTGCTGTTTTGCTTTCTGAATCGGCAATGAAATTGTAACAAGAGTGTATTTTTGTGAGGCTTTTGTGTATTGCATGCAGCTGAAACAACAGTCTCCAAAAGGTCATAAAAAACGTATCGCTGAGGCTGCTTTGCTTTCTTAGTGCAGAGAGTCGTCTTGCTAAAATGTTGGTCCCAACGCTGCTTCCCTCCACAGGAGCTGAAAAATCTGATCCCTAAATCAGCTGTGGGCACTCTGTCTGCCAACTCGAGCAACGTAATCAACCTTATTATAGATGCTTACAATGTAAGTACACTGTTGTTGACTTTTCGTGGGCTTCAGCATCTTCAAGTACAAGTTAACATTCCCTCACACGAGCCACATCAAAGCCTGCAGCTCTCAGAACTCGAAGGCTTTTCTCCAAACATACTTTCTCACTTGAACACATCAGGAAAATGGATGTCGGAGTGATTGTTTTGATGAAACTCTTCAAAGTAAAAGTGCCGTGTCCTAGATGAGACGGACATTTTCAGGAGCCAGTCCTGCTTAATGAAGGTTGCACATCCCTGACTGTTTGCACCGATATCCAAAGGCGCCACTGCTGTCTTCCCTTAAAACAGCATTTGCGCAATGGGGGCGGGGCTTGGAAGGTTCACAAAAACATTTATATTGAATGCAGAAAACATAAATATAGTGAAACCACATGATCAGCGATTTGATCCTGTCTATTAAAAGAGAACATAAGGGAATTTGCTTTCTCAATAGTCTTTTATCGCTAACTATTTGACAATTATAATGATCTAAACCACTTGGTTGAGTCTTTGTATAAAGCATATGTCCAAACAAGTGGTTTGATGCAGGGAGAGACATTCATCTTGCTGTTCCTTGTGTCTTTGAAGTCTCTTTCCTCTGAGGTGATCCTGGAGAACAGTAAGCTCCCAGACGATGTCTCTATCGCGTACACCTCCCGCTGTAAGAACGGAGTGGTGAGCGAGGGTGAGGGTGGACGGAGGTGCTCCAATATCTCTATTGGCGATAACGTGGGTACTTCTAAATATCTTTATTCATTCTTGTTAATGTCTACTTTCTGAGGACCGTCCAAACAAAAAGCATGTATTTGTCTCCAGGTCACATTCAGCATCAGTGTGACGTCCAAGGGCTGTCCAAAGGAAAATGGGTCTGAGATCATCAAAATAAAGCCCCTGGGGTTCACCGAAGAAGTGGAGATCACCCTCAACTTCATCTGCGAGTGCGATTGCCACAAGGACGCAATCAACAGCACTGACGTCTGTCACTTTGGCAACGGGACATATGAATGTGGAGCCTGCAAGTAAGTCTTACATCTATTATGCAATCCCACTTAGAAGTTGCTCTCCATTTGATGTCACAGTGTTGAAGGAAATACTCCAGGTATAACAAGCTTCCCGTCCATCCCAGGTGCAACAAGGACCGCGTGGGCCGGCAGTGCGAGTGCAGCAGAAACGACGGGGCCACGGAGGACATGGACCGCACCTGCCGCAAAGACAACGGCACCGACATCTGCAGCAACAACGGCGAGTGCGTGTGCGGCACCTGCGAGTGCAAGAAGCGAGATATCGCTGAGGAGAGGTACAGCGGGCAGTTCTGCGAGTGCGACAACTTCAACTGCGACCGCTCAGGGAACAAGCTATGTGGAGGTGAGGGCGCATGGTCGGAGGTTCTATCACCGAAACCTCACAGACGTCAATTTCATGACCTCAAAGTGGAACAGAAATGAAGAAAAAATGTTTGTCTCTTATTTCTCAGGCCATGGCACCTGTGAGTGCAGGGTGTGCGTCTGTGACCCAATGTGGACCGGTAGCGCCTGCGACTGCTCCCTGGACAACAGCACGTGCATGGCCAGCAACAAGCAAATCTGCAACGGCAGAGGGAAGTGTGAATGCGGCACCTGCAAGTGCACTGATCCCAAGTTCCAGGGGCCGACCTGTGAGACGTGCCCGACCTGCCCGGGAGTCTGCGCCGAACACAAGTGAGTGGCCGCACATGGCATCGTGCGTCGACAAGTTTCGATATGTCCAAACAAATCGGTGGATTCGAGCAGCTTGAATCAGCCTGTGAACACAAAGTCCCCCCACCATTGTTTTCCTGAGAGTTTCCTTCCTGTGCGATAGCAAAGGGGCGTTTCCTGGTCCGACACAGTCACGCACACAGCGAACACCAAAATGTTATGACAAGATGTGACTGAAAAGGGCAGCAAAACCTTCAGTTTGCTCGAGCTTCCACTTAAACTATACCTTTGATTAAACCTGTGTAAAAAGGAGATCCATCTTTACCTTTCATACGTTTTACAGCCACGTGGGAGGGGGGGCGGTCTTGGAGGAATGTTTTCTCTCACTGGAGTGTTTTTTATGTCAGAGGTCTGCCTCTTGTACCCCAAAAAATGGACTCGTCTGTCTATCCAGATGATTTACAAGATCCTACTAATGATCATCTGTGTTTCCGGTCGCCTAGTTTTGTCACTACCTGTTACTCACTGCTCCCCCCACCCCCCCGCAGAGAGTGCGTGCAGTGCCGCGCGTTCGGCACCGGCGAGAAGAAGGACACGTGCGAGAAGGACTGCAGCTACTTCAACCTGATCAAAGTGAAGGCGCGGGACAAGCTGCCGCAGCCCAACGACGCCTCTTACCCCATCAGGCACTGCAAGGAGCGGGACGCCAACGACTGCTGGTTCTACTACACCTACGCTGTCAACAACAACACGGACAAGGAGGTGCACGTGGTCGACTCCCTGGGTAAGCGGCAGCAGAGCAGGGGCTCCCAGGGGGAACCAGGGTGTGGACGGGAGCAAATTACAGGGGGCCGCGCCGGGTCGGCTTACAAAAATAGCTCTTTTGTGTATTCACACACGGCCATGTAATGGTATGTTTCTCCCATACTCGTTATTTTTGCACCGTTCTTTCAACACTCTCTCCCCTGCGCTCCTTTTTTGTATTTTTTTTTAAGACTGCCCCTCGGGCCCTAACATCATTCCCATCGTGGTGGGCGTGGTCGCCGGCATCGTCCTGATCGGCTTGGCCCTCCTGCTCATCTGGAAGCTGCTGATGATCATCCACGACAGGAGAGAGTTCGCAAAATTCGAGAAGGAGAAGATGAACGCCAAGTGGGACACGGTGAGTGGCTGGCGAGGGGGTGCGGCACACTTACTAAAAAGCGACAACCGGCAGCGAAGGTGTTGATTCATTTCGATGAGAGAAACAGCTTCGATTGGGTGCTCGGATTATCCAACCAGCCTCAGTCAAGCGGTAAATTTTTGAGGCTCCGGTGTTGTTTATTTATGATCACGTGAGATTTTCAGACGTGTTATACAACATTGAGTTTTGCAGCGTCCCTCCGCTGCAGACATGCTGCTTGTTGCTCTTGAACAGAAGAAAGGAAAAATGTGGGAGCCTGGACTTCTTTGGGAATGCTATGCACTTGGAGCACTGCGTTTTTTTTCTTTTTTCTTGCCATAATGAGGAGTGGCCACAGCCCCTCCCTCCCCGCTTCCTCCCCTGTGTGGCATCTTCAGCCAACATCAATACGAAAAAAAAATACAATTTCACCGCAGCATAACGTGCTGTCTTACTCTGCCATCTAGTGGTGGGAGGAAGTCAGAGCAGGGCTTCCACATCGCGGATGGCCCTCATCAGCGCTCTCTGCTGGGATCTTCCATTTCCCAATGGGCAGGGCCGCTTCTGGATCCACATCCTTTCAGTTTTCAGAGTTAAATGACATGTTAGCTGAGTAGATAGCAGCCTGAGATGATAAAAGCAACCATGAAAGACACTGCACAAGCCTTTTCCTTTCCTTTTCATGTTTTCATCCTTCCGGATTTGTTGTTTTGTCAACTCTTTATTTAACGAATGGCTAGTTTACACGTTTTTATTCTTTGTTTTATTGTTATAAATGCTATTTACTTGCAGATAGTATCATTTAAAAATGCATAAGATAACAACAAAAAATCAGAGCAACATACACAACACTGAAGGATGAAACGGCAGGAATTCCCTAATCGAGTATTTTCTAGTGGCCATTAAACAACATGTCCATGTCTTCTTTATAAAAAAGAACCAATAGACTTGTAGTGAGGCTGATCCGACGTCCCCTGTGTCCTCTCGCTGCTCAGTGAGGACCCCCAGAGACATCTGTTCACATTGCTCCTCCTTTCATCCCTTTGCACTTCAGCCATGCTTTTGTTTTCTCTACGATTCTTTTCATGCTCTTTCTTCCTGCTTTGTTCCCCTCTGTGCCTCCGTTTCTGTGCTCCTTCCCCCCCACCTGTAGCAAGAGAACCCCATTTACAAGAGTCCAATCAATCAGTTCCAGAACCCGAACTATGGACGTAAAGCCACTGCTCTTTAAGTTTGTATCTCCTCTCCACTCCTGCACGACCTGTTGATCGCGCGTGTGTGTGTTTGTGTGTCCTGAATTCATACAGATCTGACTCATTGTTTCTCTAATGTCACCTGTAACTTTGTAAAACACCGCGTGTGTGCGAAGCAGTGCATGAGCGTGCTGTGACAAAGGAGAAATTCAAGGAGGGTTAATTTGGACTTCCTGGTGTTTAATGTGTTGTCACAAACGCATGGCTGCTTGCAGAGTGTGATCCAAATGCTGTACATTAATTGATGAGCGTGAATTTTTTGTAACGAGACGTTTTCTCTTGTGTGTGATTCGTGGAAAAACCTAAACTAACAGGGAAGGTTTCAGAAGGACTCGCTGACCGTCAGAGCCTCACTGCCTTTCTCTCTGCGTTTCAGGGGGAGAATCCCATCTACAAAAGTGCCGTCACAACCGTGGTCAACCCCAAATACGAAGGCAAATGATGGGACCCCCACCGTTCAATCCAACAAACTCTGCTATCAAGCATCTGACGGCCGCTGTGTTCTTCACTGTGGGACCGGAGCGGGAGCACAGTGGAATTTCTTTGCAGTTTCTTTTGTCGCTTTATCCTCACAACGTATCATTCGGTCACCGCATCTTGTATTTTTACTAACACTTCCCATTTATATGCATTTATTGTATTTTAGATGTACAGTATGCAGTATGTGTATATACTTTTAAGTTGCAGAAGCTGTTGAAATTATTGTGCGTCTTTTTCTGCCACAGGACTGGTTTGGGCAGAGGACTCAGCTTTTTGTTTTAGCGACACTATATGGACACTATGGATACTCAGTATAGGTACACCAACACTTCAGCTTCTGTCCCTCCCCGACACATCCGTCTGAATCTTTCCTCGTCTCTCTGTGTGCACTGACTTTCTGTTAGTGCGGTGGTTCCAAAATTGGAAACTTCCTGAGCGGGGGGAGCGCTACAGATCACAGGCGGGACACCAAGGGCATTGTCCACGCCGAGGCTGTTGAAGAAAACTTTTTTCTGGAATCCAAAGCAGACCTCCACAACTGTGTTTTGATTTAAGAGTTTTCCCACTTTTGCGCGTCGGTGGCGAGTGGGCGTGTCCATCAGGGTTTGATTTCACTGTAAGGTTTAGGCACAGTTAGATGGGGGGGGGTGCGTAGCCTTACCTAGAGGAAATCAGGGGGCATTGCACACGGCCACGTTGAGTACAGCGTACTACAGATGTAGAGTGTGCGGGTCTTTCATTCCACTCAAAGGGCTTGTAACTACGAGCCCGGGCCCGAAAACAATTCCCCACTTTGGACTCTGAACTTTCCCACTTGCCACCTTCTTATGAACACATGCAGTGCTTGTAAATGTAATGCTGAGCTGCAATTTCACACCAGCCGATGTATTTTTTTTGCACTCCAACAGAGTACTGCTACCTGGCTTGGAAAAAAAAAAAGAAACCCTCACAGGATGTAGAAAAGGATCACGCTTTGTATTGTTAATCTACGCTCATAAAAGGGATTATATACCACTGGTTGAATTTTGGAAAAAAAAATCAAAGGAAATTAGTCAGTATGCTGCAAGTTCTGGACGGATAATGAGATGTCATTGTACTTGCTAACTGCTTGGCCTTTCTGCTCGTTCTCAGGTTTTTCTGTGTTTCTGTCAAATACGCCAAAAATCTGTTCTCCGTTCGCCTCACTCGATGAACAAACACAAGTGGCATCATCGTGATTCAGTGGTTTTTTTTGTTTGTTTGACTGAAACAGGTGCATTTTTTCAGAAGTTGGTCAAAAAAAACAACAAAAACACCCACCCCGGAATGTTGTTTTGCACCTGAACGCGTTTGAAGTCCCACGCTGCAGCCTTTACAGTATTGTTTTCAAAGTGCCTTTTATTTCAATACCGTGTTCTCTCCCAATGCTGTGTAAGAGTTATTTATTAAAAAACAAAAAGTACAAACATGCATCTCATTTTTTTATGTTGACTGCAGTGAATTCGTGCATCACAACTAAAATGTGGATTTTGAAGGAGAAAAACCAAATAGTGAAGAGATGTTTACAGTGTCCAAGGGGAAATGGTGCATTTTATTTACACAACAAAGATTTAGTGTCTTTTCTGCAGGACAGCCTGAGAATTAGCAGCCAGCTCACAGCACCAAGGCCATGAGTTCAACCCCAAGTGGGTTTTGTCCAGGAACCTCTCTGCGTTCCTCAAGTGATGGACTGCCCCCCTGTCTCCTCTCAGCATCGGCCGGGATCAGCTGCAGCTCACCCAGCGACCCCGGAGAGCAAAAAAAAAGCCGGTTTATGACAAGCGTGTGACGGACCGAGTCGTTTCCGACAGTGGGAGGAGCGGCATCACCCAATCACTGCCTCTTATCTCCCCCACCGGAGATGACGGGCAGTCGCAGCGGATGTGGTCGGAGTGAGACGTCTTCACGTAAACAAACGATCCGCGCTGACGCTGTAAACAGGGGCGCGCGGTAGCGCACGTCGCATTAAAGCACACCGCTCTGGCTTTTTCTTCGTCAGTAACGCCGCTGACCGAAAAGGGAAAATGGACGACGACACTCTGACAACGCTGAAAATACTAATAATAGGGGAGAGTGGCGTCGGGAAGTCCAGGTAAGCCCCGCTCAATGCCTGAAGAGAACAGCGCCGCGGCTGCCCGCTAACGTTAGCCGGGACGGTGCTAGTTTAGCTGCGGGGTGACTAACGGGAGGAGAGACGATGCGACAATTTAGGATAAAGCGGGTTTTTACCGATAGCGGTGATGCACTGTGTTATAAGGGACGGGAGGGATGTGTAGTCAACATGTTGAACCAGTAAAGCTCGCTGGTTCTCCTGCTAATCTCAGCTAGCCGATGCTCGCTGTGTGTGACATCTGCTGATAGAAGATGTCGCAATGGAGTTTAGATTTCTGTCCCCACCGTGTCCAGTAGAAGTTAGATTCCGCGAGACAACAAGACGCTGAGGACAGATGTAGTTTTGTGAGACTTTATTGATGAAAGAAATCGCCTTTGAATCTGCACCAGCGACTCCTCCATCAGTATAAATCAATGATGGACCCTGATTCCATCATCACCTATCAGGTGTCACACTTTCTGACGATTGTTATGGAATAAATGGGTTCACCTGAACTATCTCTATGATCTAAGACTTGCTTTAACACTGTGTCTGCTTTCTTGGACATTTTCCCTTTTTCTCATGCATCTCCATGTAGGTACACAGTAGTAACAAGCTTGTGTTTCCATCAAAACTTTGTTTTGATGCGTTTTGAAAGATCAGAGGATCACCGAAGAAGTTTACAACAGTATTTAATCCTCGCCTGTCAACTCCACTACAAACATCCACACATATGAAATCGACTGCTCTATTAAAACTTAATAGCTGCCCACTTTAAATCGACTCTTAATAGCTGTAATCTGCTGGATTGTCTCAGGCGTCACGCAGCAGAGGGTCCCTCTTGTCAGCAACCACAAATCAGCGCAAAGGTAGTCGTGGAAGTTAATGTGCTTCGCTGACGTCAGGCGCGTTAAACTCATGAGACTCCGTCGCTGCTGCCAAGCGAGCGCTTGCTCGGGGGGTCTGTGGTCCAGACTGCATTGAGGAATCTTGGATGCCAGCGTGAGCCGTCGACCATCACGTGGCCAAGCTGTGGCGGGAAGTGCAGGGGCACAGCGTCTAGGTCCAGGACGCTCAGTTTGGCTGATAGGAGCGTGCATCAGCAAAAATGACATAAACTTGTAAAGCGATATAATGGAGCCCATTGTTTCCAAAGGACTGGGTTGTGGGCCACGAGTGGGTCGCATGACACTTTATTTGGGTCACCAAAGAACAGTAAACAGGCTGTAAGGACAAAACAAACAACCCAGCATGTTGCCTTCGAGTGTATCCAAACCGCTTGATCTATTTTTGTACCTTTTTATTTTGGAGTGGGTGATTCTTGAAACTACTATTGGATCAACGAGTCAAAAGTATGAAAATCAGGTGTTGTAAATGGACCACATCATCTCTCTCCCCCCCCCGGTTTTGCTCGGTGATGGCTGCCTGATGAGCCTGAGCGGACGCCATAACGCTGGTCTATGTTTGCTTATGTTTCCAGAGAACAGGAGAGCGTCGGCCAGCAGCATCGTTTCCAGAGAGCAATTTACTATTATTATTATTCTTATTATCACGGGCCTTTTTGCTTAATCCAATAAACAAGACTGTGATTAGCCTCCAACGTCATTGCTTAGACTAGCCCGGGCCGGCCTTTGCTGTCATCAAGCGAGGAGTCAGGCTTTTTTCGAGCCGCACGCGGCTATTTGTTTCCCCGCAATTAGCGCATCTCCCTCAAAATCAGCGGCAAGACGGCTGCTTGGCAGGAGACGCCCGTCTCTGTTACCTGAACAAACAACCCACGCGGCTCCGAACTCGGCGAGCTCCATGTGGAACCTCAAACAACAAGCATGCGTCGCTCCAGAGCCAGAAAGGAAAAAGAGGGGGGAAAAGAAAAGGAAATTATGTTTGGGTCAAAGAAAAAGGAGCAAGGTTGTGATTAAGGCTCTTGCGTGTGATTAGTCGTTCTCCTCCTCGTTGCAATTGAGCAGTGATATCATCCGCAGCCTGCGTTTTGTAATGCGAGCGAGAGACGAAGCGATCGATAGCAGGAGACAGAGATCCAGATTTAGTGGTGCAACGTGAGCCGGGCGACCTGCGCTCAGAGCGGAGGGAGGACAGGTCACTCGACGACGCTGCGAGGCCTCGACCTTCTCACCTGCTTCTCCTTTCTTCTTCTTCAACAGCCTCCTGTTGAGATTCACTGACGACATGTTCGACCCGGAACAGTCGGCGACGATAGGTGAGTAGCACACGTGACGGTGGCGAGGGGAAGTGGAATCGCAGTTTTGTGAAACGGGAAGCCGTTCCAGCGTGAGCGCAGATGTTCCACAGCTACCTGGAAGCAGAGCGAGCTGATCGATCACCAGCAATTATAAGCAAAACATCTCCTCATTCAGGAAACACAGTGGTGGGATATGAGACACAATATTAGAGGAGTGTGGAAGGAGCCAGGTTGTGATTAAGGCATCTAAAAAACAGAAATATTAAGGGTTTTTTTTTCGGGGGGGTTTTCTCAGTACACACTCAAAATACATTTGTATTTCACCCTTGGTCGATCTACCAGTTATACAAGTCATCCAGCGATACAATATTACTCCCTAATGCTGCAATATAGCTGTCATTATTGAAGACTGCAGTTGGGGCTTTCTGAAGTTAGTTTGGATTTGTTGGGTTGCCAGTTCCAGCCCTTGTCTTCATGATTTGTGCTGTTTTACCCCCTCATCTCGCTTTCTCAGGTGGCAAGCAAAGTAAACACATCACGGTCTCATCATGTCCTCAAGCACAACGTATTTGTTCCCATCACTGGGTGTCTTTTTTCATATTCACTCAGCTGGTTCTCATCCAGTTGTGTTAATACTTGAAGCTCCACTTGGTCTGGCTCACTTCTTCTCTCGAGGAAAAGGCAGAGCATATGTACAACACTGCCACATTGTGGCGTGAGTGAGGTCTTTTTTTTAAGGAAAAAACACAGCCGTCAGGACTTGGATCATCTGTTTTCTCCGAGGCATTCAGCATGCTGGATGACAGGAGCGATGAGCGTGGCGCCGCCGTGCCAAACGAGCTCCCGCCGCTCCGCAGATAAATGTCGGGCTCCTCGAGCCGCTTTTCCTTGGCAGCGGCGCGTCAGCGGCATCACTGCCACCCGCTGATCTGTCTGACAGGGGCGGACGCCCGTCTGTGTGTCTTGGAGGAGGCCATTGTCTCGCACAATGGGAACATTCAGGCCCTGCGGCCCTGATGAGCCGACCATCCCAACTCGCGCCGACCCGTCCGCGAGCTGCGATCTGACAGCAGCGATGTCAGCTTCATGTTCCCCGTCACGCCATCCCACTAAAACCAGCAGCACCACTGTCCGTCTATGGGAGTAGTTGCGCTGTGGCAGGAGTCGAGGAGCTTTTTTTTTTTTAAGAGCTGCGAAACTGCCGCCGCAGAGTGCGTCTCATCTGCTCTAGCCCCGCAGCTGGCTCGGGCCGTGGCGTTGGCCAGCCGCGTTTATTGTTCACCCAGCGTTCCCTGCGAGTAATTTGAAACAGATATTTAAAAAAAAAAATGAGAATCAAACATTTCTTCAGAGTGGAAGTGGAGCTCAGGTCACCTGGCGTGTTCCGGAGAACCCAGAGAACAGGAGGAATGAGCGCTTGGCGAGGGCCGGACGCACGCGTCAACCCGAGACAGCACAGCCTCACCGCCACGCGGCCTGCTGATTTATCTCAAACTTAATGGCAAGGGGGTGGGGGGTGAAGACTCTCTGCTGCACAGCAGACGATCAGTTCAACACCAAGGTTCCTCCAGGTTTTAATCGTCCTGTCTAAGACGTCAGCTCTGGGAGGGAGTTCACATCATCAGACGCTTCCATAGGTCACCTGTCAAACCTTCAGGTGGATCTGAGGCTGCTGCAAAGATTTACGTTTTCTGAAGAATCTGGTTGCGCATTTTTTATGGCCTTTCTTTTTTTTTCTTCTTCTTCTTCTCCAACACAAAAAATGTGAGTTTTTGCACCCGCAGCTCACAGTGCTGCCTTTGTTCAAACAACCAGAGGCAGAGACTTCCAAGTGAGGTTGAAACAGTGAAAACACTTTGTTTTGTCAAGGTCAAGGTCTGGACGGCTACTGTTTTACTTGGCCAGCTGGGATTCCTCGCCAAACAGATGTCTTCATTGGACGCGGGGCTGCTTGCTCTCTCTCTCTCTCTCTCTCTCACTCTCTCTCTCTCTCTCTCTCTCTCTCTCTCTCTCTCTCTCTCTCTCTCTCTCTCTCTCTCTCTCTCTCTCTCTCTCGCAAAGATGCAGTTTCTAATCTGGTGTCATTCCACTTTTAATCTGAGCACTTCTTGTCCTCAACACCTCCGACAGTTCATCCCAGGTCGCATCGGTCTCTCTCCTCGTCACACCGATTATCATCAGAAGCCTTCCGAACACAAGAGAGAGAGCAGAATTGTACGAAGGGGGAGCCAAGGAGTCTCAGGTCACTTGGTTCGCTGCAGGAAAAAAATGTCTCCTAAAAATTAATTGAGGCGCTATAAAAAAAAACACATTTGTTGACATGAAGAAGTGGTGTTCCGAGCTCTCAGAACTGAACAGAACTCACACAGCTCGTTGAGTCGCAAACGCAAACTCATTTCAAGATGTTTTTCCATGTAACCATCTGCACCGTGTCATTTTCTTCCCGCGAAGGAAAACGGCCCGAGAGTCAAACGGTTCGGTGTAATTGCGCAGGAACTCTCCAATGTTCACATCCTCTTTTTATTTAACCTAAACCAGGCTCCAGTTCTTAAGGCAATTTTGGGGATTAACCAGCCCCTTTCAAAATACAATACTTATGGAACCTGACTGAAAAAAACTCTTTATATACCTGGCAGCAGCATTCGATCAAGCCCCTCCGGGACCCCGACACAAGCTACTTGTGATCAGGCTGCGTCCAGGGTTCTTGTGTATCTGTGTGCTCCCCACCGCACACCGTGCATCCCCTTCGGCCTGTCTTCGCATCCCCTCTCTCCTCCTCCAGCGTCTCCTCCCAAATGCAAAAACAAGCCCGTCACCGGCGGACGTTTCCCTGGTAAATCTGTCAGTGGATGCTAAACCCGGGGCCAATATGTCATGCAGAGACTGCACGCTCTGCATGCCGAGACTCCGCACGAAGGCAATCGAGGTGATTTACTTGTCGAAGGGGGGAAAGGAGCAGGGGGGTGTGCGGGGGGCGACGTTGTTATTTTCATGTAAATGTGTCCTCCTTCAGGGGCTGGCAGAGAGTTTTAGCCGTGAATCATTGCTTTCTGACCCTTTTTTCCCCCATGAGGCAACAACCCAGACCTGTAATAGTTTCAGATCAGCCTCTTGGTCCCTTTGCGCCACATGTAATGAACCAGAGGCTGACTCCAGGGCAGTGGGTGGGCACAGCGGACATCTGAGTGGCGTGAGGCGACCGCACATTCGCAGACCGTGGGGCTTCACGCAGGCTTTCGATGCTCCATCATCAGTAATTACCGTCTGTGACCATAATTGACCGGCCTGTGAGAGTCATCAGCCCCGAAGCAGGATGACATCACCGCGTCCCCCTCGACTGAGCGACCGTCTCTCTCTGTCTTTTCGTAGGGGTGGACTTCAAGGTGAAGACCATCACAGTGGATGGCAACAAGGCAAAGCTCGCAATCTGGGTAAGGAGATGCGTCCAGTCAGGACTGCTACTCCCATTCAAATGCACACACGCACACAAATAGACATAAACTTCTGTCAGTCACAGTAGAAAAACTGGCTTGTGGTTGATGTTTCCTCAAGTGACCAGAAGATGGCAGCAATGTCATACAGTTACAGATGAGTCTGGACGCTCTGGTTTTCTCTGAGCAGCTCGATTCATTCTGAGAGTGGGTCCACTCAGTACTAAGTTCTGAATCCCTGTTTGTCTCTGTGTGTCTCCATGTGTCTCTGTGTGTCTGTGTCTCCAGGACACTGCCGGACAGGAGCGCTTCCGTACCCTGACACCCAGTTACTACCGCGGCGCCCAGGGAGTCATCCTCGGTAAGTAGAGCTGGTGACACCGCTGTAACTCAGACACCTGTGTGTGCGTGTGTGTGTGTGTGTGTGTGTGTGTGTGTGTGTGTGTGTGTGTGTGTGTGTGTGTGTGCACCCTCTGCTCTTTAAAGTCAGGGCCCTGATGTAAGAAGGGTGATGGTTTTTCAACCTGTGACCCCCCCCACACACACACACACACATACACTTTCTCTAACCTCTCTCTGGAAGTTAGTTTATACCTTTAAGGCGATCTCCTCATATGGGCATACATGTCCAGCATGTACACACACACACACACACACACACACACACACACACACACACACACACACACATGCGCGGAGGAAGTGAGTTAAACGTGTATACCAGACTTCCTCTGCACCTCATGGTTTGTGAGCACACTAATGACACACAGAAGCAGAAGGCGCCTCGCTGTATCAGTGGGATTATGAACCTCAGTTCCATCTTTTATCAGCCATGTGTTTTTTGCAGTGTTTTATTCAATATCTTGGTCTCCATTCAGTCTGTTGTCTGAAAAAACAAGAAGAACAATTTTTTCTCACTGCCCTGCGTTTGAACTACCAACATGGGGACCACGACGTTGTAACAGTCCTGTTGAAATGCTGCTGCTCATCCCACAAATGCATGTCCCTTTCACACGTGGCACTGGGAACAGGTTTCTCAACTGTATAAGGTAATCAAAATAAGAGCTTTGTGTGTGTGTGTGTGTGTGTGTGTGTGTGTGTGTGTGTGTGTGTGTGTGTGTGTGTGTGTGTGTGTGTGT
>JAUESF010000002.1:13889575-13902107 GCA_032274765.1 Malacoctenus tetranemus
TGTGTGTGTGTGTGTGTGTGTGTGTGTGTGTGTGTGTGTGTGTGTGTGTGTGTGTGTGTGTGTGTGGATGTGTGTGTGTGTCCCCTCTCATCCCGAGTGCGTCCTGTCCCTCCGCTCTGCCACAGTGTACGATGTCACGCGACGGGAGACCTTCGTCAAGCTGGACAACTGGCTGAACGAGCTGGAGACGTACTGTACGAGGAACGACCTCGTCAAAATGCTGGTGGGCAACAAGATCGACCGGGTGAGCAGCCCCCCCCCCTCCCCCGACAGGCGCGTACAAAACGTTTGGTCCTTCTGAATGAGCGCTGTCTCATGCTTTGGAGTGACGCATCCAAATGAAGAGAAAACGCTCATTAAAAAAACGCCGGCTTCCAGGCAGCTGACAAACGAAACCGCAGTGGCACTTTCATATTTTTTCCTGCTCGTGGATTTCCCAGAGCCGAGCGGGGCGGGGATGAAAGTGCCCGCTAAGTAGAGCATTATAAATTTATTATGTCCTGCTCTTTTTGTCTGTGAAAGTTCACTCTCGCCCATCTTCCACCACCGCAGCAGCAGCTGAGCGCTCCACCCCGGCTCAAATAAGCCGTCACCCCTCCTTTTATTTTTTCTTTGTTTTAGGAAAACCACGAGCTAGACAGGGCCGAAGGGCTGAAGTTTGCGAGAAAACATTCCATGCTTTTTATAGGTGAGTACGGAGGATTCCCCCCTCCCTTCCCCTCCCACCACCCCTCCCCTCCTCTGCTGTCCAAAGACCCCGTCGGGCACATCGTGAGTTACGGCAGGGCGATTACACACGGGAAGCGGCGTTTTGAAGGAGCGATTGCGCTCGCTGAGGAATGCCTGCACTTTCTATTTATAACCACCTCTGTATATCATCTTCTGCTGTCTTTCGTTCTTTTTTTCTCTCTCTCTCTCGCTCTCTTCCCCTCTTTTTTTGTGTGTCTCTTTTGTCTGTCAGGGAGCAGTAAAACAGAGCCGGTTTGCATTTGGAGTTACCGTCGGAGTTTTAATCTTAATCAAACACTGAAATATAACATACACAGAATAATATAATGAAGCACCGACCAGCCGCCTGAGTCGGCGGAGTTTCCTTTCTGTGGAGCCCTTTTCTGCGTGTCATCGTGTGGCGCTGCAGGTGTCGAAGGCTTCCTCTAACGACCTCCTGAGGTCCATTATTAGTGTCGACTTGACAGTGATGCACGTCGAGAGGCCCTGATGATGACATCAGTGGCTCACTACAAGAAGACGATGATAGAACTAGAACTATCTACACTCGTCTCGTATTTGGTCACATAGTGACGATCAGTGTTTTGCACAGCCGTTCTCTCACCTCTACCTGTCACGAGTAGCTGAGGTGAGCACTCTAAGTTCTAACTCGGTCTCTCTCTTCGCTCCCCTCCTCCAGAGGCAAGTGCCAAGACAAAAGATGGCGTCCAGTGTGCGTTCGAGGAGCTGGTAGAGAAGATCATCCAGACGCCCGGCCTGTGGCAGAGCGAGAACCACGGGCGGGCGGTGCAGCTCACCGACGAGGATGCCGGCGGCGATTCGTGCGGCGGCTACTGCTCCCTGGTTTAGACGACGCACACGGACCTACACACACACACACACACACACACACAGTCTCACACTCCCTCCCCGCTGTGTGTTGCCCCCCTCCCCCCTCTCAGACATGAAGGCAGCGGAGGTCCGAGCCGTCCACACAGACACGACTTTTTTTGCACACTTTCTAAGAACAAAGCTGCGCTATAATGCAAAGTCCAGCCCAGATCTTCCTCACGCTGGAGCTGGAGAAGCCACTCTCCTCCCCCCTGTACCCCCCGCCCCTCCACCTACCTACCTACCTACAGTTTGTGCTCCTCTTTTTTTTTTCGGACCGTTCTCGCTTGACGCTCGCATGATCCAGCCGCAGACGAGTCCAGCAGTGGAAGCCAAAGCGAGTCGGACACATGGCCGAGTCTGTGCAGTATGATAATGAGGATGGAAAACCGTGTGTTTGACCAAGCTCTCTGTTTATCTCCAGCATGCTTGTCTGTCTTTTCTTTTTTCTTTTTGGTCCTCTGAGCACTTTTTGCCTTAGCGAGCACATCTGTATCAATGCAGGGATGACTCCTTCCCCCCCTCCCTCCCCCTCTCCCTCCACTGTTTGTCTTTCCTCTGCTCTCTTCACTCCATCCCATCCATCCCGTCTCCTCCCAGCTCTCTGTGAGTAGACCGCTGCCGATGGAGACGTCCAATAACCCCAGCCGTCCCCCGCCTTCCCCCCCCCTCGTTGCCTGCACAACTGCCTCGTCGCGTTTAAAAGCAGTATTTAATTCCCTCCGACTTCAAAACTTTCGCCTGCGTTTTACTGAGACGACACATAAATCAGGAGAGCGCGGCTCAGCTCGGCTCTCCACGAGAGAAGAGGGATCGTCTTAAAATTGCACGCCTTCCCCCCCTCGCTTTAACGGGGTGCGACCTACTGGCAACCCCCCCCCCTCCTCCTCATACAGACAGATAATATCAGCAATATCACTACATCAGTGTGTTCGCACACACGCACGTCGCCATCACCTCTTTGGAGACAAAAGGAAGTGAGTGTTCAATATTGAACGGCGGTGAGTCGTGAGGGCGTTTTTCCGTCCGATTTGGAAGGCTGATCAAAAGACTGATGGATTTCCCAGCGCGGAACGGTTCTGAAAAAGCGTGCTGCTGCCACCCCCCCCCTCACCCTGACCTCTGCCCACGTTTGAATGGCAGTGCTGGTGATCCCACGGCGTGGATCGCGTCGGTTTTGTTTGTTTGTTTTTATTATTGCATGGGAAATCTGCGTGCCATTTTTTTTGTTGCGTGTCACTTTGTCCAGTGAATGACCTTCCAGGGATATTTGCTGTAAACTCCTTTTTAAACTATATTTAGCTGAAAGTGAAGAAACAAAGGGACTCATTGGGAGCTCGATGGTCCGTCCGAACAAAAAGGAAGTAGGCTTTTGCGTTTTAAACTAGTACAACTGTTTATTTTGTGTCGAGGAAAACATGAAGAAAACCTGTAAATTGTGTGTATCTGGAGGAATTTGATGGGATAATTCCTGTGTGAAACTGTAAAGCTGAATGTAAACATATTCCACAAGGAACCGCCCGATGTATTAAACTGAATAAAGTTCTTTTTTTAAGTGAATTCTGGTGCTGAGGCTGTCGGAATAAAGGAGAAGAAATGACTCCTTTTTATGTGTGTTCGCTCTGATGTCCAAACGGCGATGACTAATTGCCGCGCTGTCATCGTTGCTGTGTTAGAAATGTCACCCCACAGCTCGCTCTGCATTCCTTTGCCCCCCCCCCTCCCCAAGAAATAAAGGCCTGGTGTTCAAGCAGTGTCCGAGGAACCCTCTCGGACGTGTGATCTGCCTAAATCACCCCCCCCCCTCCCCCGGCCATCGCCTCGCAGGAAACGCCACCGTGGGCCATAACTCACCGGGAACAGTGGGATGTGCATAATTCCTGAAAAGGGGGGGGGGGGGACACTGGTCCCCTTTGGCGCGTATCTCTCCCGTCTGTTGTCTTGGTCCAGGCCAGCTGTGTGGAAATATGTCTCGGTCAAAAGACCGGTGCCTTCATGTGGTCGCGACCATGTGCTGCGTTTTGCAGCGTCGCCATTTCCTTCCTGCCCACGCTGGAAGAAAACCATCAAGCCGCGGGGGGGGGGGGCTGGTGCATCAAGGATCCCCGAGGGGGAATGCGCTGGACGCTGATTCACTTTTTCTTTTATTGGCCTGTTGTGCGAGCCGTTTTTTTGTTTTTTTTTAAGTAGGAAACGGCTTTACCCAAATCCCCCCGTCGCTGTGAAACAATGCGCCTCATTTCGAGAGGGTCAAAAACGTAATTCCGCTTTAATTAAAGATCCGAAGCGAAGCCGGGAAGCGGCGCGTCGCCCGGCTTTGAAGGCAAGACTGAGGTCGAGCAGAGGAGGGGAGATAAAAGGTGGCATCCAGCGTTTGACGTCGGTCCCTAAGACCCAAAACAACATGTTGAGCGCCTCTGTCCACGATTAAAACGATGGAACATTTCTCGCTGTCGCAACGACGCTGCTCTGTGGGCAAAGCACTCTCATGCGATCGGGGCCCGTTTTACACCAGAGACCAAAATCCAGGCGTTCTCCTCCAGTGGTGGCCCGGAGGTCAGAGCTGGAGTCATGTGACCTGAGGGACACTGGTTGGGCGCGCTGTCACCACTCGATTTGCGGCCCGCCTGCCCAACTGACTCGCTGTCCGCACTGCTAATGGTTCGTGCCCAAACTGTGTCCCCAAAAGTTGCCAGTCAAATTTGGTGGTGACATAATCCTCCTGAGGACTCGGCGTCTGAGCGTGCAACCGGCATTGAGGCCCGCGAAACAGAGCAGACCTGGCTCTTGTTAGCGCCTTCTTGTCTGACTGCTCCTCCTCTGCCTGCAGCAGCGATGGTGGTGGTGGTGGTGGTGGTGGAGGGGCCGTATGGCTTAGCGCTCAGCCGAGGTCCTCAGGAGAGTTTGTTAAAAAAAAAAAATCTTACGAGACGTCGGGCATCGTTTCATGAGGTGTCCGGTTCCCGGGGCGTCGGCCCTTCTTTTTTTTCTCCCGTCAGGTGATCGCTTTGCCATGCCGAACTGAATGAGGGAGAGGATGGAGGAGGAAGAGGAGGGGGATTGTAAAGACAGTTCTGGGATAATGTGAATTCGATGGGTCCAGTGACACTGAGGTGGGAGCCCCGGACGCGGAATCAAGCTAGACACGAGAGCTTGGAGGTCTGCACACTGTTCCACTGTTTACATTGGGAGGTGAGGTAGAGGACGGTGCCCCCCTTCAACCCCGACTCCTTCCTCCTTCCTCCCTCTGAAGTCAGCCACCGAGCCCGTTCCCCCCCGGGGTTCTCTTGGGTTACCCCGGCCAACGCTCGGGAGAGCATGAGGCTGCAGGTGGAAGCGCTCTGATTGGGCCGAGGCCTCGTGTTTACATCGTCGCGCCTGTTCACGTCTCGACCCTCTGACACCTCATCAGGCGACGGTGAGCGTCCCCCTTCACAGAGGCCCCGGTCCTGCTTTGGAGCTTGCTGACCTCCCGTGCCCTCCGAGTTACAAAGAAGTCAGTCAACACCCCAAACTTCCCCTCTCCAGCCTGCAATCCCATTGACTCCTGCAAAGCTCCCCACTACCCCCCCCCCCGCCGAAAGCTTCTTGTGTGGGCTTTGTGTCACGGACTCTGCACTTGAACTGAGGAGCCCACCTGAATGGGCCCAGTGTCCCGTCAGGAGACACTATTGATTCTGTCGACAGGGAGGCTCGTCCGCGTCCCCCCCCCCCTCCCTCCGGCAGAAGCAACCTTGTAGCCTCCTGGTTGCCCATCAATCACACCGGGCCCCCTGTAACCTAATAAAAACAGGCCTCAGGTAAGCAGGGACCCTCTGTCTTTGTTGGGTGTGAACCTCTGGCCCCGTGCGCATGTAAGTCAATTCAGTTTGGTGATCGCGCTGTAATTGAGTTTCCCTCAAATTTGATACCCTGTCAATCTAATTTGGGCCTAAATGATTGTATTGTAACCCACTCTTGTTATTCCAAAAAACACTGCGCCATGTGTACTGGCCCTAAAGAAAGCAGGAGATGAGGGAGGGAGGGGTGGGTTCTTGACTCACCCTCTCCATCCTGGAGAATCGTCCCCACCCCCCCACACCCCCTGCCTTTGCCATAGGGGTCGCTTTCATCCCGGCCTCGGGTTACTATGGCAATAAGCAGGGAGGGCCGGGGACAGGCCCGGGCAGCGGGGTTCACCACTACCTTATGGCAACAAGAATGGAAGGATGAGTAACTCAATTCATCAACCCCCACCACCACCCCTACCACCCCCTTCATGTTCGCCCCGGGGGGAAAGGTGGTTGGTTGGTGTGGGGGGGGGGGGGTAGTTCCCATCCTGTGCGGCACGTCTCCGGCCGCACGCCGCCTCGGATTCCGCGACCGTGCCGTCATTCACCATGTTGGGGCCACCGCTGCAACATGGGGGCAAACCTCTCACTCCGCCGCCCCACCCCCCCATACTCACGCCATCAGCTTCTATAATAAACTAATCACATTGTATCAACACCGGCTCGGGTGTAAGATTCCCACATGCCTCCGACGTCGTTGACGCGAGCTCGTCTGCGGAGAGAGAGAGAGAGAGAGAGAGAGAAAAAAGGTTAATAAACTCGCCTTTCGGGGTGAGATGATTGGCATGTATAGAAACAAGTTCATTATTTTTGTGTAAATAATCCGGCCTCCGTGCAGTCATCTCGCTGCTTATTTTTCCTTCGGCCAAGCCGATCTCCATTTTTGGGGTCCGACCAGAGAATTTCCTCGTAAACCGCAAGAAAGACCCCCTGAATCTACTCGACGGAGGATGCCTCGGAAGGTCCGGGAAGATCCAACGTTTCCAATCCAGAGAGAGAGAAAGAGAGAGAGAGAGTTCAGAGGTCGGAGCTCATTGGCGCTCCGTCTCGGTCCGTGTCGTTGGAGGGGGCTTTAACCCCGTCGGTGTTTTTCACCGCGCCGCGGCTGTAACCCGAGTTTGGGTTTATTACCGCGGACCGCGGGAAGCGCCGGCTCCTCGCCTTGGCGTCGGACAATTGAATTTGAAAAAAAAAAACACAAAGCGCGACCTCTCCGTCTCCCCCCCACCCCACCCCACCGTCCCGCCGCCCGGTGCGCCGGAGTCAATGGAGGCGCTCTCTCATGGAGGAAACCGTCGGCAGGGTCATGCAAACACGGGGGGGGGGCGCTTCATTTGATTTGGGCCAGCGCGGACCCGCTCTCCACTTTGTCGCGGGATTTCCTTTCAATCAGATTAGGTGGAATAACAGAGGCGTGACAAGTGTTTTGTAACCACATCACTTGCGAGAGTCGTTTAGCCGGGAGGAAGGGGTGGGGGGGTGGGTGAGGGGGTGGGTATTGAGGTTCAGGCGTAGGTACTTGGGTCTGTCTAATGGCCTGGGAGGAGGAGACATCGTTTGATCCCTGGCTACCTGCAGTCACTCACATGTCCACACGTCGTCCTCTGCGGGTGATGAAACCACGGATTTTACCGTATCCATGGAAACTCTGTGCACCAATAAAGTCTCTCACCAACTTTCATGTTTGATCTGTGACAACACATCAGTGAAACGCCGTCCTGCAGGTTTGTTTGACGTAAAATGTTTTGTTTTTGTTTCATTTAAAGCTGTCAACTTTAACTCGATTAATCCAGGGGTTTTAACTTGCCAGTGTTTTAACTCGGATTAATTGGACAACCAGTTCTGAGGTCAGCGTGGACGGTTGATCTGTTCTGGAAGTTGTGACACTGTCCGACACTGAGATAGTTTGTTTTTAACTGTTTGTCTCTTTCTACAAACTGTTTTTTTTTTTCAATTACTGCACTTTAAACCTCATGATTAATCGTGATTAATCACCGCTGATGGCTGATTAACTCACCAGCATTGGTCTGTACATTATATTTTTCCGAGAACAAAATAACCTAATGAGTCGTCCACATTTGGGCACGTGTGAAAGCACTACTAAACACCGATGAGCACCAGACACGTAAACCACGGACCATGAAGCAGCTTCACCTGCTTCAAGCTTGTCAAAATAAAAAACAAACCAAACGGTGCTTTTATTCTGAAGCCTCCCATATTAGTGTGTTGCAAGAGTCTGCAGTTCACTTCTTAAAGTTCTTAAATACTGAATATGAGCCTGTCTTGGAGGTGAGTTGATGGGACTCCAGAGGAAAGAAGGTGGTGGTGTTGGTGGTGGTGGGGGGGGGGACTGGAAGATGTGACAGAGCAATGCGATGAACCCTGAGTGCTTCCCTTCGAGCAGCCTTGGGCTTCGCGGAGCGGCCCCGAGTCCTCCTGGAATCCGGGGGACCTGTTTTCGATTGTTTCGGGGCGTCGGAATGAAACGAACACCTTCAGACGCTGCGGACACCACGAACCAGATGTGCGCGCACACGTGGGCATTCTTCTGTGTGACATTGTGTGAGAGCTTGGAGGGAGGGAGGGAGGGAGGGAGGCGGGGGGAGAAACAGTGTGAAAGTAGCCGGCAGTAACAGGGTGCCTATTTTGTCTACACTTCAGAACACTGGGCTGCAATATGGCTCGTGTTATTGCCCCGCTGAGCTCCAGCCTGGGCTAACGTCCCCCGCCCTCCCCCCTCTCTCCATGTCTTGCTTTACATCAGCTTTCACAAACACTTTGCTCAAAGTGAGCTGGTAATAAAAGACCAGCCCACCCCCAACCACCCCCAACCACCACCACCACCCCCGCCTCCACAACCTGCGGCCGCCTTGTGCCCTCCTGGGGCTGTGAACAGATAGTGTAACAGTATTGTGTTTGACTTTCTGTGAGCGTGCATGTGTGCGTGCGTGCACGCGCGCGCGCGCGTGTGTGTGTGTGTGTGTAGCACAGCCCCGCTTCCCCAAACTTGGCTCCTCGCACACGAGGCCCCGGAGCGGCTCCCAAATTCAGTTATGGCCCCGGCCGCCCGCGCCCGCCCGTCCCCAGCAGGAGGCCGCGGCGCGGCTCTCAAATATTTACATTCATCCAATCAAGCATCAGACAGTAGCGCATATATATTTCAGTGAGGTCATGAGCTGCCATCCATTACCACCTCCGCTGTGCGCAGATCAAGGCCTGGCTCCCGTCTCCGCGATGGCCCAGATTTACAGGCTGGATCCATTCTGGATGTTTCCTCTTTCAGCTCTTTCTCTCTCTCTCTCTCTCTCTCTCTCTCTCTCTCTCTCTCCCTCTCCCTCTCTCTCTCTCTCTCTCTCTCTCTTTCTCTCTCTGTCTCTCGCTCGCTCCCACTTTTCCGAGTCCACATCGCCACTGACACGGCGCCTGCTGAGCACTGGATGGGTGCGTCAAGGGCAATTTATTAAGACGAATGTCAAACAAGAGGCTGTGAAGCCCCTCGGACCTGTGCGAAGACACCAAGAGGAGCCAGCTGGTTTTAAAAAAAACTAACAAAAAAAGTCGAAGGGATGGTTTGGCACCACCTTCTTTATTTGGATGCTTCCGAATATTCAAGCAAGTAAAGACGAGTAATCGTAGTCATATCCAAGTTTTGCAAACACTGTCAAGGTGTGGGCGTAAAATTTGACCCTCAGGACGGGGTCAGTTATGTAGACTGACCTCAATTTGGCAAACAAGGTAACTGCTGCTCCTAATGTGTCCACAAGGGCAAGCACATCTTGCTAATCCCACCAAAAGCTGCAGAAATCCTACAGAAGAAGAAGAAGCAACATCTAAGTCAGATGCATGTGTGGAAAGTACTTTTGTACTTTCCACACATGTATGCACATTTTGCTGTAAAGTAGTAGTAGTAGTTTGCATGTTTACAGGTGACAGTTGCAAAGCTGCATCTGAATTAGAAAGAGCGCAACACCACTGAATTTGAACACTTGGAACAAAATAATATGATCGCTTTCAAATTAAAAGGAACTTCCTCATAAATCAAGAATGAAATTCAAGTGAACGCTTCCTCCTCTTCGCTCCAGTTCACATCAATTCAGAAAGAAAAACAAAACAAGCGTCAGTCTATTTTTGCTCTCTGAGACGAACATAAAAAACAGAAAGTTCCGTGTTATTTTAGTTCAGTGTCTGTATTTGCAGCCATGAGATAATTTGGGTTCACCCTTAAAAGCGAACACAAGAATATCCCCAAAACTGTGACGCTGTGCAATTCACGGCTCCATTCAGCTTTGAAGCCGGGTGCCGCTCGTCTGGGAGTCCATACAGCAAGAGGGAGAAATGGACGAGCCGCCCGTAAAAACTTTGAGAACGTGGAGAGGAACAACACGGCACAGTCTGGTGTGTGTAAAAGTGCAGCTGAAGACGCAGATTTATCGCTCGCAGTGTGGAGGGAGAGGAGAAAAAACTCCAGCCTGAAGCCAGAAGTCTCGACTTCGGCAGTGTTTACACACTGCAGGCTCGTCACGCCGCGTCGGAGTTTTCTTTTTTCAGATTGTGACAAAAACGTCTTGCTCGTGAATCATTCCCGGGCTAATTTATGAAATTCTTCATTCTCAAAAAATCAGGTGGAAATGGGGTCGTCTGATTTATGGGGGGATAATCACCAGGACATGAAGGAATATCGCTCAGCTCGAAGCTTTTACTTTGAAATACATCAAATATAACAAGTCGTCTTCTTCATGCTCCGACATCTTATCAGGTTTCAGTTTAAAAACTGGTCATAAAAGATCACATTTCTCGTTTTAATTGAAACTTTCCATCAGAATCAGTCGTGCAGTTGACTCCCTCATCCTCTCTTTTGTATTAAAGCTGTTGCGTAAAAACTAACAAACGTTGGGTCAACGAGGACGAAGCGTCGAGGCAGTTTCACGGCCTCGTTGCATGTTGTGTGTTGTGGGCAGTAAACGCAGACAGGCTCACACTGATCTGTACAAACACCGCAATGAAAGGAACCTCGAGACAATAAATCGTGATGAAGAAATACTTCGTTTTTGTGACTTAGCGATAAGTAAATTGCCCACCAACTCAAACAGAACCCTCTGCTACTGTGTAGGCAGCGCGTTATGGTTGTGTTAGGTTACGGAAACTGAAACTCTCCCCAAACAGTCCAACAAATCGAACAAATGTTGGACAAAATTGGATTTGGAATCAACTGAGTGAATAAAGCTAAATAAACAAGAGACGACATTAAATGTAAAATTGTCTCAGTGACAGTGACAAACAGTAAAATGTTAGTATGTTAAATAAAGACATTCACTCTGTATTATTTTTTAAAAAATATTTGTGCATCCTGTTTTCCAAAAAGGTCGATATGTTAAAGGTACGACGTGTAGGATTCAAGCAATGCCAGTTCTTTGCACTAGGAGGCAGTGGCGAGTCCCCTGCTTCAGAAGCTGGCGGTGCTAATGGATGTGGTAGAGTGCTCGTTTCACAAAGCATTACTTAATTTGTTTCGCGATGTCACGAAAAGAGTGTGAGAGCGACTCCTTATGGCAATACGGTCACATTACAAGTCCCATTGTGCTAATTAACCTGGTAGCTACGTTATTATTTTAGGCTTTTTCAACGAGAAACCCTTCATACCTTGGAAACGCGTTTTGTATTCCTGTTGTGTTTACCTCACCGACTTTGCGCCTGTTCAATAACAATTCCCACATGTCACGCGAGGGTTTGACAGCGAACACCAGCAGTTATTAATCATATATATGTGATGAATTCAACAACTTTCACAGTTGTTCTCCATTACGCTTTTTACACGGTGTGGAAATACAACACTGCTTTTATTGCAGACGTGAGGAGTCGTTCACCGCAAAAGAATTTCAAAGTGAAGTGAAAGCGTTTTGTCTGACTTTTTAAAATCGCGCCTGTCGTGGCGTTAAGATTTGAAGAAAAGGCGGGGGGGGGGGGATGATAATGGAGGCAGATGATGCAAAGTCTGGTCGGGTTCCTCCGGCGCGCTGCTCCAGCAGAGAGAGAAATTAAGACAAATCATCGGCGCGCTTGACGCTAATGTGGAGACAGACAAGTGAGCGGGGCTCCGCGGGCTTATCCAGAGCCGACAATCACTTCAGCTGGACCCCCTCCGGGGGGGGGGGCGAAGGGGGGGTGGGGGGGAGTCGTAACCCTGACTTCATCGGGCCGCGAATCGCCGCCGTGATGGGATCGTGAATCCAGACAGCTCCACTCCACAATTTTATGCCTAACATGTGTACATATTTATCTGATCGGTGGCGGATTGAGAAAATAAGAGTTCCATTGCGAACATCTGGAGGAGTGAGCTCCCGCGCTGGCTGGCTGGCTGGCTGGCTGGCTGGCTGGCTGGCTAGCCTGGCCTGGCCTGGCCGTGGGTGCCCCATTTCGATTCCCAGATTTATGGGAACATTACGGCTCTGGCTCCGCGCATGTGCCGCGGCAAACCCGGAGGCCTCCTTCTCCGCCCGGGGCCCCTTTCGGAGCTGGCCGCCACGCTCGTGCCAGCGCGCCGCGGCCCCCTCGCACCGTCTCCGCGTCTCTGATTGGAGATCGCGATGCGCTCTCGGGAGGAAAAAGAAGAGGGAAGAGGAGATCTAGCATCTGGGTTCGATCCCACCTTAAAAAAACGCAGCTCCGTCTCCTTAACATGTCACTCCATTGTGGGTCTCTCATCAAAGTAAAAGCTTCAAACACCCGTCAACACATCTATTGTGTCTCTCCTGAGTCATTTTGGAGACTTTTGTGTCGATATGGTGATTGTGCAACTGGGTGTGACATGACCCGGGTGCAGAGAGACGACTGTCCTTCCTAATTACAATAATCTGATGCGTTTGAATCGGCGTGCTGGTGAACTGTGATCACAGAAACAGCAGAGTCACGTCACACACAGTGTCTACGGTCACACCACTGAAGGAGGGACGTGAAGCTTCTCCCCACCCATATAAGTATAGAAGTCGCATCCTGATCTTAGCTTGCACACACACACACGCGCGCACACGCACACACGCACGCACGCACGCACACACACACACACACACACACACACACACACACACACACACACACACACACAC
>JAUESF010000002.1:13906512-13921512 GCA_032274765.1 Malacoctenus tetranemus
GCTAATGTGAGGGGGTGGGGGGTGGTGGTGGTGCTGGTGGTGCTGGTGGGGGGGGGCAGTGGTGGTGGTAGTGCGGGGGTGGGGGGGGGGGCTTCCAGGCGGCGGGCGCCCGCTGCCAAACCACATTCCTCCGCCAGCTGCCATTTCTTACATCTGCTGCATTGACGTGGTTTCACTTGACGGCGGCGAGGAATTTATTTAGCTTTTCTGTGATGAAATGTTACACAGAGACGCCGCGCTCCCGCTCCCGCTCCCGCTCTCCCCCTCCGCCTCTTGTTTGTGATCTCCCGGCTGTCACGATGTTCTCCAGTGCTCGCGGCTTCTGTTCGACTTCGCCTGCAGGCCTGAAGCCACGCTGGAGGTTGGCACAGGGAAGGAAGGGGGGGGGAGAAAGAAAGAAGCATTGTTTGTGAAGCATTTATAGGGCTTAATACAGCATTTATGTTCATATAGGATCAGGGTTTGAATAACCTGTGAGGTAACTCAGCACGACAAAGAATGCATTGGTGCACAAATGTTCAGCTTAGTAAGGGGTGGGGGTCGTTTTGTCCTGAGGGAACTGCTTATTGACTGAGAAGCAGGAGAGGGTGGTGACAGTCAGAGGTCGCAGGAAGATGCACCCATTTCAAAGACACATGCAGACCGTGCAAAGAGGTAGCGATCAGGAGATCCCAATTTCCTGGAAAGGATGAACACAGTAAGGGGCAGCGGGAGCAGGAGCAGCAGCAGCAGCAGCAGCAGCAGCAGCAGCAGCAGCAGCAGCCCGGCGAGGATGAGCCTCAGGATGGCAAAAAAGTGGCCGCCGGTGACACCACAGAACGCGAAAACAGCAATCATGCAATCATGGCATTTGGTGCTGCCATGAGTGTTATTTTCGAATTATGCTGCTTCTGGCAACACCCAAAAGCTCGTTCAGCAGAGCACAAATAGAACTGCAAGGCAGAAGCTCATACTATGTGGGGGAAAAAAAGATAAAAAGTGCCTGCTTGTGCTGAAAACAAAAAAAAGCAGTGACCGTGACCTTTGCCTGCGCGACACGTCCCCAGGAACAGTCGATCCTTGCTTCTCCAAAGTGACGTGCGGCGCGCTAGCACAGCTGGAGGAAGTGGCTCCCAGAGCGGTGCGACTGGCGACCGTCCCGGATGAAGTCATGTCTGCCGGTGACCCCCCCCCCACATCACAGGTCGCAAGCCTGCAAGCCCCAGTGCGGACATGAGTCGCAACCGGCGCCCCGACCAACCGCGGCTCAGCGTCTTATTTTCCTGATCCAAAGCTGACGGCGCAACTGTGTTTTTGGGCGTGTGCGGGTTTTTGATGCCGTGCACACGGGCGCGGTCACGCTGGAGAGTCGCGGTCGACACGTCAAATAAAAACAAACGGAGGCACGAATGTCAAACCTCGCAGAGCCGAAGCTGCTCTGGGCTTTGTTCGCAGTCTTTATGAGGACCAACGAGCTTCGCGCCGTCTGATGAAACGTCGGCAGGATCGTAAAAACCTCCAAACAACAGCTGCAAGAATTCACGCATGTTGTAATCAGGGTGAAACAGTAAAAATCTTACAAGTTTTAACACTGTTTCTAACATGTTTTGTCACTTTCTTTTATCACGCAGCGTGTTTAGGAGGCAACCAATATCCGGCACCGTGATTGGTCGGAGGCCAAAAAGCTGTGGCGAACTGGAGCCCAAAACAGGAAGCTGCAGTGGACGATTGCAGACGGCCCCCCTGCAGCCTCCAGGCTGGACAGAAACACTGCTGCAGCTACTCGACACGCTCACCTGTCGTTGATAAAAATCCGACTTTGTCACGGCGACGTAATTGCGATGTCCTTTTTTTACTCGCCCGGTTTCAAGCTTCGAGCTACAGAACGTGTCTGGTCGCGTCTCAGACACCGGAGACAAAGTTCAATCGGTGCAGGCGGGCATCGGGGAAGCGACGCCGGTGCGGCCGCAGGACGGGGCGCCGCTCGTTTTTCGTCGCATCAGACCTGATAAGTGTGATTACCCGGATGGGCTCGCAGCGCCGCGGGCCGACGCATCCTCGTGCTGTTTTTTCCGCCTCAAAATAACGGGAGAACGCCGCGCCATCGACGCTGGAGTCTCAATTTGAGCCGGTCAGTCGCACAATCATGGTTTGGGGGACAATTAAGTCTCCACTTAAGTGTGCAACCGCAGCTTGTTTTTAGACTGACGCACCCCTCGGGAAAGACACTCTACCTCAACTGTGCCTTCAACCACCGTCATGCGGTGGAAAAAAGAGAGAGAGAGAGAGAGAGAGAGAGAGAGAGAGAGAGAGAGAGAGGAGAAGTTTCTGACCCAGCTTACACGTCTCCCGGTTCTCTGGGCCCTTCATCTCGCCGCTGGCAGCTGTGGACCCCCAGCACCCCTGGAAGAGGTGGGGGGGGGGGACAGTCTGTCTGTCGAAGCTGTGTCGTTACACAACTTGAGGATCTGACGAAAGGGATGCGGAGGGGTTTGTGCCGTGCTGCAGCTGAGGTGATATCAGTTTACGACGAAAACGATGAAACAGACGAGACCTCATTGCTCTGCCCCGGGGACGTGAAAGCGTCAGTCAGGAAAACTATCTGATTAAAGTGTGATTCGCAAATCACCTGTTGAATTAAAGTCTTCGGCGTCACCTTGCTGCTAAACGTGTGCGAGCGCGCTAAGGAAATTTAGCGAAATCTGTTTGAATGGGTGGGAAAAAAGTATCTTCCTGCGACAAACACTCGTGCGCGACTACGATGCGATTAATAGCGATTAATTCCCTACAAGGCCCGCGATTTATTACATTCATTCTCTATTTTGTTTTTGTTCCCAGTGAGAACTGGAGACGCGCTATCAAAGCAGCGATCTCCGTCCCATGAAGACCACGTCCCTCCTCCCTGCGAGAGCCGTTTACTCTGGCAGCACCTCCACCTCCATTCCCGACGCTTGCCTCCACCACCACCACCGCCTCCACCACCTCCTCTTACAAGCACGATTGACCCCTTTTTGTTTCAAACAGGCATATGTCAGATTTTCTTTTTTTGCTTCCCTCCACAAGCCCCCATCGTTTTTCACCCAGAACAAAAGAGGAGATGATGTCCACCTGGAATAACAGCCGCCATGTCCTCGTTTGGCCAACGTCAGCGTTTTCTCGCCCCCCCCCCCCCCCGCCCCCCGTCCAGGCAGTGGGCCCTGCTCGAGTTTATTATGAGAAATGAAGACAGGAAATATTTTTCGACTGCCTTGGGTTAGTTCAACAAGGAGCTGGAGTCTGAAAAAAAAAAATTAAAATAAAATAAAACAAAAATACGGACACGAATCCAGAGGAGGAGCAGAGAAATGTGGATTTCATAGAATAATGGAATCAAGAAGGCAAACACCGCGCGCGCCGCGCTCCTTTAAGAGGAAATGATTCATAACGAGAGACAACACGAACATGGGCTCCGGAGAGGGGGATCGGATGGTTTCTTGGGCGAGAGGACTCGCAAAACTGCGGAATCCGAATGGGGCGCGAACCCCGTCCCGTCGTTCCCAGTGTCTGTTCTCCCCTTCAGCAGCGCCGACGCTTCGCTTCCTGTCTGGACCGGCCGAGGCTTTCAGGATCGTGCGAGCTGGAGCTTCGCAGCCTCGAAAAGGAGGGGAGGGGGGAAGATGCTAACTCACCGGGAGTAAATCCGGGAGGAGGCGACCTCTCTGACCTTCCGCCTGATTAGCCGCGGTTCACGCGCCGGCCGCGATCCGAGCGGTGGCCCGCGCTGCCGCACCTCCACGCCTTCTTGTGAAGTTTAGCGGCTGATCCAAAACAGCCCCAGCTCCCCCCCATCCCCCCGCCTCCCCGGCGTGATTGCAAGGCCGACGTTCCTCAATCAGTCCATTCTTTTTTTCCAGCCATCTAACAATTACAGCAGTTCCCCCCCTTTATATTTGCGTCCAAGGGCAGGAGCAGAAGACAAAGCCCTGGATCTAATGAAGTGAGGGAGGGGTGGGGCGGGCTCCTCGGAGCATCCTTCACAGCAAGGTAACTAATTACTTCAGCATGCCACGGGGGTTCATATTTCCTCATCAAACGGGGAAATGATTTTCGGAGCGTCTGCATTCTTGGGTTTCATGCCGTGTGGGTTTTTTTTTTTTCGACCGGCCGCCGAAGCCGGAGTTTTTCTGGCCGGCGGCGTGGCCAAGGTGAAGTCTGGAGTCTGTCAAATGGCTGCTGGAAGGTGAAGGGGGGGGGGAGAGAATCTCCACCGGTCCGTCTCGCTGCTCCGAGATAACCGTTGCAGTTCCGTGACTTCCTTCGAATCTTTCAGCGGCGTGCAGGGGAGGGGGAGGGGGAGGGGATGGAGGGGGACGTAGGGGCTGCAGGCAGGCAGAGTGGAATATCACTTAGGTGTTGGACGGAAAATGTGGCTCAGTGTGTTCTGGGCTCTGGCCAGAGAGGTCAGAGGAGCCCCGGCACAGGATGTGAGGAAGACCAGTGGGGGGGGTCTGGTCGGGTCGTGTCTGATAACTTGTGATTGATTATAGAGCTAAACAAGCAGTCAGAACCTCACACATGGAGCTGGGTAATGCACCTGATTTCACCTTTTTTTAAACAGGTTTTGGTCTTGCTCACATGGAACAATCGCAACCTTATTGAGGAAGCCATCTCGTGACAAAAAATTATGATCAGTCATTAAAAAAATGGTAATTTGCTATAATCAGGCAACACCTCTGACCTTTAGAGAGAAAAAACGACCATATTTAGCAACATGCTTTTGCTCGAGAGCAGCGATCTCTGAAGCTTTGCTCAGATCAGTTAAGATCTGGCACCAGGAACCTTTATTCCACACGAACTGTCACACACAAACGGTTTATTCGTTACATTGCTGCGTTCTGCAGTTCTGAGCTTCAGGTGGTCACTTTCACTACTGCTTGGTGACAAGTTCCTATCACACCAGTGACCTAAAAATTTGATTTCGGATAAAAAATTGATGTTTAAATAAAAGATTTGAACTGAAATGGACTGCACAAACAATAAGAAGGTGGAACTGTTCAAGAAAATGTAGAAAAACACTTTCCTTTTGAGCAAAACTAAGTTCCTTCATTCGCGTTCGCAGATTTGATTCGTCTTCCACCACCCCGACATGAAAGAGTCTCTCAGCTCCACGCCTCCGCTCAGGTGGAGGGGGAGGGCTGAGCGGTGGCGAGCTAAAGCCGTTAATACCCAGGAAAAGGAGCGAGGAGCCTGAGCCCAGAGCAAATGGACACGCCTCGGAAGTGTGCGACACCGGTTCAGCCTCCCGCCCCGGCGGACGCCAGAGGCCGCACAGAGCCTCGGCTGTCCCTCGGTGCTATCGTGCAGGAGCCACAATACCACAAGTGTTCAAATTATACGTGCGAGGTATCCGCATCACGGCAGCGGAGGCGTGGAGCCTGGACCTTATGAAACCTTTATTTAAAGGCCTTTATCTCCGGCTGCCCTCTTGAACTCGGCGCAGGCAGATTTACATCTGATCCCGGGTCAAGCAAATAAAAAGCACCCAACATCCCTGTGAAGGTTGGCAAGAAAAAGAAAAAAATACACCAACGCTGGGGCCCCCGACCACTAATGTGTGGCGTGTGGTTGGCGCCGCTGTATACATTGCGTTCCCCCCACCGGTTTTGTCGTGATTAGTTTGTTTAGCTCTTTAAAATAAACGCCCCCGCCCTCCGTCGTAAACAAACATCTCCTCTGGTGCCATCAGCGCCAGGCGCCGGTTCATGGTTGGAATTATGAGCTCAGCTGGGTGGCAACAAAGGAGGGGGTGGGTTGTGAAGGGCTGTCCGCGAGCTCCACTGCTGGGGCACCGTGTTTGACAGCACCCGTCTCAACTGGAGACTTTCATGACTTGGTGTTAAAGTTTCACAATGGCAAGCTTTCACTTGTTGTGTCGCTCTACTGACTGATACATATCTGCCCTCTAGGAGGAGATCAGGGTTAGAATATGGCATTTAATGATTTAATGATGAGACCACAGGCTCCATGGAGCTGTTGTTTGGATGCATCCATGCGTTTGGCTGTATACAGCAGGAAGAGTAAACAAGTTTTAATCAGGGTCTGATACATTTTCAGAGGTATTCAATGTCCCACAGTCAGTCTTTATTCACAGTCAGATCCTGTGCCTCTGAGTTTTCTTCTGCTCCACTTGTATGTTCAGGGCCTCCAATCCTACTGAGTTCCTGTCGTGTCAACTGGGGCAGAACCAATTCCGGCTGCGGTTCGCCCGGCAGCAGTTTTGACCGGCGTCTCTTCGGCCCTCACAATTCTCACCTGATCGTCACCGTTGATTGCTCCCACCTGTGTCCGGGATGACATTCCTGCCTGTGACCCCTGCTGCTGATGAGGCTCGTTATCCGGGCTTTCATCTGGAGCATTATCATGATGACACAGCCACCAGGATGAGGGGCGTATTCGGAGCAGGAGTGCGTTGGAAATATGTCCTGAAGCTCTGCGGAGAGCCTGTTCAGGAGCGTCATGGCGACCACGCCTTGACCGTGTCTCCTTTTTGTGTGTTTCTGCCGTTTCTTCCTTTATTATTATCGAAATCAGTGTTTTTCATCTAAAGACTTCATCTGTTCTGCCTGCATGCAGGGCGTCCCAACACCACAGCCCGAAGGCGCAGAGAAAAACCCACCAGCGGTGCCTCATTTTCATTCATCAAGATTTATTTCTGTTGCTTTGACCAGGTAACAACTGCCTTTTTCTTTAAAAAAAAAAAAAAAACAAAAAAAGAGGAAAAAAAATTATTTTACATGAGAGCAAATCAGACAATAATAAGAGATATGCATTTTGGTCATTGGATTGTAAATCCAGTCTCTATCAAAAAAATAACAAAACCCCCCCAAAAATCTGCGATATAACTTAACAATAAAAAAACAAACTATGGTCACCATTATTCTTTGTTTTTTGACAAAGTTTGCAATAATAATTTATGAGCTTCATTACATCCCACCGTGTTTTTCCGTGTTGTGCTGGAGGAGAGGCGCGTACAGTACCGTGGCGTTGGGCTGTAGGACCACCAACCCATCCCCCCTCTTACCCCATTTGTTCAGGGAGGGGCGGCAGGTTAAGGAGGGGGGGGACACAACAGGAGGTGCCCCCACCCCCACCTTAGCCTCAGCCTCTTCAGGCTATCGGAGGTGGAAAACTGGATCGGGTGTGTGAAAAAAAAAAAGGAAAAAAGACATGTGTGGAGCCCACCACCCATCCGTCCCACCTTTCACTGCATAAGCAAATAGTGCCTTAAGGATTGGCTAGTGCGATTCATTTCATTATACTTCCATAGGCACACTGGAGGAATATCATAGCTGTCCTTCATTTATTTTACCGTCGAAACCAAAAGAAAAAACATGTAAGTGCAACTTCTTCTTCTTCTTCTCTCTCTTTTTTTTTTGCACATTCAAGAAACATTAAAAAAAAGGTTTAAAAAAACAAAAAGAGTCGCTTTGTGCAGCTTCACTCCCTCTGGGGGTCCATGACCAGAAGCACCGTCAGAGAAAAAACAACAAAAACCAACGAACCCTAAAAGAATACTGCAAATTTCATGAAGGGATTTTAGGGAGCGTGTACATTTTGACACAACATAAACAGTACCTCGAAGATAGAACCAAAAAAACCCCCCGCTGGGTGCCGCTCGCCAACAGACGCTTTCGAACATTTGCACTAAGTGCTTTCTCCAAAAAATACTGACACGGAGTTCTGAAGAAAATAAAAGGGGAGGGGAGGGGCGCGGGGGGGGGGGCAGTCGGGGCTCGTCGCAACTTCTCCCAGCTTCTTGTAAACACCCATTTTTTTGGACCATAATGCCAAACAGCTGAGACGGCCGGGGATCAAAAGGTCGGAGGGAGCTGCTGGTTGTGTTCGGAACGTGGAGAGAAAAAAAAAGAAGGGAGCAACGTAGAAACAGTGATAGCGGAGAACAAAAAACATCCCTTTTAGGTCACGTCCAATGCGTACGTCTGTTCCGTCGTCGTCTGGAAGGGGGGGGAGCCCAGCTGAGCGCACGCTCACGTTTTTTTCGAGTGGCCGAGGAGATAAGGCAGGAATCCTTTGCTGGCCTGGCGGAGCCCAAGGCCGGGATGTTGATGGGGGGAGGGAAGGGGAAGGGATGGAGGAGGGATCTGGCCTGCTTTATCGGTGGATCGTCGGCGAAATGAGGGTCCGGCCGAGACAAAGCAGAGCGCCGGCCTCCAGTCAAAACCAGGGGGAGAGGTCCAGTCAAAACAGGAGGAGGAGAGTGACAGGAAGAAGTGGAGGGTGGAAGTGTGGGGGAAGTGGGGGGGGGGGGGGCACACGGTGCTCCTGGAGTGTTTCGGCCGGTGAGCTCGTTCATGGGTCCTTCTTAAGGCACGTCAGCGTCCGTCCGAGTTGTTGGTCTGAAAAAAAGGCACTTTGGCAAAAAAAAAACAATACAAACGTTTCATAGCGTGAAAAAAAAAATTAAATGTCGTAAAAAATAAGTTAACATTACAAAAAGTGTCTTGGTTTAAGGAAATACTGCAGTGGAACTTTCAGCCCGGTCGGAAAAGAAGAAGAATCAAGGCCTCTGCTCAACTTGTTTTAAGACACCAAAAAAAAAAACAACCAGAAAGAATGAAAGTTCGTTTTCTTTCCAGTGTCCAAGCTTCAAACTCCCCCCCCCACCACCACCTCCTCCTCCTCCTCCTCCAACAACAAGTCTTTGAATTTAATCGTGTTGGTCGCGTGTGTGTGTGTGTGTGTGTGGGGAGGGAGTTCATTTGAAGTCCAAACAGGAATGTTTGCTGGTTTGCATAGAGGGAGATGCGAGGGGGTGAGGTGGGGTGGGCGGGAGGGGGAGAGGCAGGGGGGACGATGATGATGACATCAGGGCTAATACTTCTGCATCAGCGGCACTTTGACAGTCTTGATCTCTGCTATATGGGAGGACTTCTGAATGATGCAGCTGGTGGTGCCGGACGCGCTGTCCTTCCCTTGCGCCAAGTTGGTCAGGGCCATGGCGGCGTTGATCTCCTTCCAGTATGTCTCGTCTTTGCCCTTTGCCTTCTCCTTCTGCGCGGCGCCGAGGACGCCTCCGCCGCCGCTGGAGACACGCAGACAAAAGGGGACAAAGAAAAAAACAGAGTTTAGAGGCCGAGTGCAGCTTGGATCGTGCCTGACGTGACGCGTGAAAGAGGACGTCCACTTACTTGTCACATTTGCTGGAGCTGTGCTCGGTGGATTCTGTAAGCAGAGAAGAAGAGAAAAACCTGGTTGAACCCTCCTGTTGTCTTCATGTGTCAGCAACAGCAATGCTGTTCCTAGATTATTTTGACCCGGTCCAGGTTTAATCATCCAAAAGTTGTCAGAAACCAAAGACATACAAACAAGCATTGTATATTTGTGTGCGCTCGGACTTTGTATTTGTGTGTTTGTGTATGTCTATGTGTCTCTGTTGAAACATGTCTGACAGTAGCAAAGAAAGAAACAGTCACCCATATCTTACGTCATTTTACGTCCATGTGTGACTGGTGGGTCAACTTGACACAAACAGTATCTATGTGATATAAACATGTGGGGGGGGGGGGTCGGAAGTATGAAGATGAACAATTTTCAAATGATAGGTTGACTACACTGACTAAGACAAACAGAAGAAATTTCATACTGAAGAAACACTTTTAATTGTGATTTCTAGACCTTGAAAATCTCACACGGGTCAATTTGACCCGAAGGACGACAGGAGGGTTAAAGTGAGTTCTAGCGGGTCAGCGAGGATCAATCAGCCAACACACGTGCTCCATGGGGGACGGGTTTTTTTTGGGGGGGGGGGGTTGGCAGGAAGCCGTCGAGCAACAAGGTGACGAATCGGATCAGGTTGAGAGATGTTTCTTATGACTCACAAACTCCGTTGGCCAATATTTTGTAGGAAAACAAACGGGGCCCACCGGCCAGTGTGATTGAGTTGTCGGAGGAAATCAGGTTGAAAATGACTGAGTGGAACAGATTGGGCAGGGTGGTGGGTGGTGGTGGATTGGGGGTGTTGGGGTGGGACATGGGAGGCCTGCTGGGCCTCCTCGAGCGGGAACAAACACGCAGTTTGTCCCACCTCAGCCTCCGTTCCTCATGCAAAACCTTTCACCTCACGTTGTCCCGACTCGACTGCTGCTAGCAAACGGCCCTCTGCAGGCCTTCCTGAATGTTCCCACTTAACCCCCCCCCGCCCCCTTCCGTTTTCATTTGGGAAGTTCCCAGGATTGTAACGAGAGGGGTGGGGGGACGGGATAAAAAGGTTGCACGAGGACAGAGCCTTCCGGGGCGTTTAGCATCACCGGCAGACCAGCCCGGCAAGAGCCAACGCTGCGAAACCTCCGGCACGCACGAGGTCGCAGCGTTCTGCTTCGTCACCCCCTCGCCGCGCCAGAAGCCCTCCCTGGCTTTTTCCAGCTATCTGCATCCAGAGGAGCCGTTTCGGAGCGCCTAATTATTCCCAACGCCGCGCACTTGTTTTCCAAAAGCGCTTCCCACTGGCGAGGAGCTCCCCCCCCCTTCCCCCGCCCCCTCCCCCCCAGGCTAACTGATGATGAAATATCCTGCACTGTTTTTTTTTGTTCATTGAGTAATCGGTGTATTCCACAGAGAGAGAGATGCACTTCGCTTTGTTGGACTCCGACGGTCCTCTGACTGAAGCGGGGGGGCGGTGCATTCAGGAGCAAGCTCCAGATGGAGGCTTCAATGAGCCGGAGGCACAAAAACCACAGGATGAGACTTTCAGTCGGAGCGTCCCGGTCGCATTCTCGTCTGGACGCCATTCCAGGACTGTCCTGTTGCTTCATCCTGCTTCATCAGCCCTGCCGCCCCCCACCCACCCCACCTCGTGCAGTAATGACCATCGTGGTGCCCCCCCTCGCCCTCCCCCCTTCCGACTGTTCTCATGCAGCCGTGCCAAAGCAAACGCTACATTTCCCCATCTGTTTAAAAAAAAGGGGGCGACTGTGCTGCGTCAATGAGGTTTTTTTCTCGGACGCCCCCCAGATATTATCCATCCATCTCACTCTCCACTTTTTTTCTTTTTTTTAACCACTCCTTTTATTATTTGAGTCATTTTTCAAACCTAATTGCCCCAAATTGCGAATATCCAGTAGACACTCGACGGCTGTGAAAGCATCCTTCCACTCCAGCTCCTTCCCTTGATCGTTGCCAGCGCTCCGGAGCAGATCGGCCGCGATTAGGAATACGCACCGCTCTCTAAACCAGAGCTGTCAAGACAGGTCAAACCAGACCCCCCCACCCCCACCCCACCCCCCACCCTAGTTTACTGCTCCCTGCCTGGTGTGAAGGTCCGACCGGTGGCAGCGGCGAAAGGAGGTCGACAAGCAGCGACATCAAAGACGAGCCTGTGTATTTGTGTGCGGTGAAGTCACTGCGGCCTGTGAAAGTGCAGTTGTGTGAGTCTTTCCATCCGCAGCTCTAAGTGCTTCCAGCGCCACCGTCCAGATGCCGCGTTCGCACGCGCACAGAACACACCGCTCTGTTTCTTTTATTCTCTAGGGCAGGTGGAGGATGAGAAGCTCGATTCGAGAAGCCACCGAGTGCCACGACGACCCCCCCTCTTCTCAATCCCCCCCCTCTTCTCAGGCCCACCGTGGATGAGAGGCCAGGACCCCAGAAATCTATAACTGCACCGCTGCGAGGGAAGAAAAACCTTCTATTTCCAAAGCCTGTTGCCTAAAACATCCCAAAAGTCGGATTTTTCAAAACAACAGCGGCGCCAAAGACTCAATAAATCTCCAATAAATCATGAAGGAACTTTTTATTATTTTCTTTCTCTTTTTTTTCTTTTTTTGCGCCCGACTTTAGTGCTCCGCTACCGAACACTCAGTCAACCCGGCTGTTGCCTTTGGGCTCCACTGACAGCGGGGGTTTCATGGAGCGCCAGAGGGGAAAGCTAAGAAGCCTGATGGTTTCTGGCACGGTGTTGGAAGTCCAAAAATACGAGGCCACTGAACGTTGCGGCAGGGGCGACGGAGAGGGTGGGGGGGGGGGGGGGAGTGGAGAAAATGGTGAAGAACGGGGGGGGGGGGTTACAAATGAGGAAGGGGGGGGGGACCAGGTTCCACCTGTTGCGGGGGGAGCGAGCGGTCGGCTATCATCATTCCCATCTGGTGCTGTTGTTAGCAACACACAACAATAAACAAGGCAGGCCCCCGTTGCACAAACCATGGGCTGGGCCGAATTAGGCAGACAAATAAACACACTAACACACACACACACACACGTGCGCGCGCGGGGGCCCCTTCTTTTATGAGATTTGAGGCTTTCAGCTGGCGGTCTGATCTAAAGGGACTTAAAATAAGTGTCAATTCTTAGTCGCCCCCAAAATTGCACGTTGCCAAAAATAAGTCCTCAGTAGGTTTACAATCATCGGTGGAAAAACAACAACTGGGTCAAAAAAAAACACACACACACACACTTACACACACACAACAGATACAAGAAAGGACTTTTTTATGGGGACGGTTTGAGAAGTTTTTGGGAAATTCTTCCCCCCAAAAAAAGTCGAACTTCAAAATCGACACGACTTCCATGTGTCGCAGTTTGGCTGCTTCTGCACCTTGACTGGGTGACGTTCACGGTTTGAGGTCGCAGGAGGTAACGCTTCGGGGGTGTGTCCCATCCACCGCCGCGACACGGATCGGAGCGGTTTTGTCCATATTGTCCCGATTAAACCTCGCATGTGTTCGGCGCGTGATGTCGAACCGGTTCCGCCACTCGCGATGCAACGCCGCATTGATCAAACACGAGTGAAAGCGACAGCTGGAACTCGCTTCAGAGGCGAGCCGCTGTGTAACAAATAAACTGCTGTGGTGTGAAACACGCTTCGACCTAAATGTAGCGATGATTGCTCGCCCTTAACTCTCTCTCCTCATAATTCCTGCCATTTAAAACTAACCTCGTTTGACCTGAACGTCCCAGAACAGCACAACGTTGTAAAAAAAAAAAAAAAAAAAAAAAAAAAGGCAGACATTAGCTAATTGTTTACTCATTGCTTCTCATAGAGAAAGTGTACTTCCATACTTAGGTAATGCCGAAACTACATGAGCAGATGGGACCGTAAACGTAAAACCTGCTTCGCGTTCGGACGAAAGGCGTTGTGCATCGACAGTAAAAAAAAAAAACGGGAGCCAGAAGCAGCTGACGAAGTTGCGCATTTCGAGTGGTCGGTTTAAGAAAACACGCGCGGCGCTGCATTGTAAAGCCATTACAGTAACGCTTTGGGGTCGTGACAAGAAGCCTTTAAAAGCCCGTGAGTCATAAACAGTCACTCACAGAAGTGCCAACTCCATGGTTTTTCGGCTCGCGATTCGAACTGCTGAGCCTGATGCAAAGAAACAAAAGAGTATTCCCAGAAAGTTCAATGAAGGCTGACCCACACACACAAATGCAATCAGCTGTTAAAGTGAGGAAATGATCTCATCTGACAACAACAACACAAAAAAACCCACACCTGATGAGAACCAGAGGAGCCATTTGAGGCCAAACAATCAAGGTAGCGCTGACCTGTGCGAAAAAAATAAAAGCGACGCGGGGTCAAGATGAGAACCGAGGCGGCCCGCTCAGCGTCCCAGGATGAGTCAGGAGTTACTGTCGCTCCAGGTGAGTCACAGCACCGGGCCGCAGAGAGTCTGAGCGGCCGCTCTTCACCTCGGTGAAAGCTTTGAGTCAGAGCGTCTGTCAGAGTTTCCCATCAACACGGCAGGGAAAAGGTTCCCGTCGCATGTGTAAGCGGCGCTGCTGTCGTGACACCAAACATCGAAGGAGACGTCCAGATGTTTTTCGCGTTTTCAGCGTTCACGCTCTAACCCTGGGGGGGTCGCGTCCGGAGGTTTCCAGCGTTCCCAGTGTCCAGATGCACCGACTCCAGTCTGCTGAGACCACTTCCTCCTCAACTACTCTCACTTGTTTTTTTCCTTTTTCCAATAATACTCCACTTAAAACCTTCCTCGTCCCCCTGTCCAGATGGGTCCGATCCCAGCGGCGTTGAGCCAACGTCGTGTCCTCGTAATTTGACACCGGCATCGACACCGCTGCTGCCGTGACCTTATTAGGAGGCGACACCAGCTGCCGCGGTCCGAGGCCCCGCACCCTTTTTTTTTTTCTTTCCCTCCCTTTTCAGAATAAACTTCTTGGACCCACGGTCTCACTTTGTTACTCGACACCTTGGCCATGTTCGTGATGAGGAGAAAAGTGCCTGAAAATATGGAAAAGCCGCGCAGGTCTCCCTTTGAGCCGCTTTCAGACTCCTAAAAAGCTACAGACACGCGACCGCGAGGGTCGGACCCTGGGAGCCAAGGCTCTTCGGTTCCAACACCCCCCCCCCAAAAAAGGGGGGGGGGATGGCAAAACCTTTAGGACGGTGCAGCCGCAACTGCAAGCGAAGCTCCGGGCCAGAGGAGGAGGAGGAGGAGGAGGAGGAGGAGGAGGTGCGAGACTCCTTTGACCTTTAGGATCGGTTCCTTTCATTTATTAACGTTTCCCTGGCGATCTGTGTTTTTTTTCTTTTTTATAATGTCAAGAGGAGTCTGTGAATGAAGTCAGAGAGGCCTTGGCACTGCCGGGGGCCACGCGTCCCTCCGCCAGCCCCCGGACTTTTTTTATATCGTCCCCTTGTCGGCAGCTCCCGAGACGCTCCCAGAGAACCCAAACTGTCAGTTCCAGTCGGCCCGCCAAAGGATTTTCTCCCCTTGCGGTGGAGTTACTGCTGTCTGTGTTTGCCCTCGCAGCACTTTCAACACCATGAGAAAAAAAAGTGCAACAATTAGCTCCTAGACGATGAAATTCAACATTCATGCAGAGACGCAGACGGACAGATAAGGAGCTCGACTCTTCCTTCCACTGTCTGTTTTGCTTTTCCACAGTCTTCCCACCGATTCGGGCAGATGACACACTGGTGTGCCTGCGGTTGGGCCCCGATAACCAGAAAAAAAGCCGAGCCTCGCCTTGTGTCTCCTCGCAAGATGGAGAAATAATAACGGTGCTTTTCTT
>JAUESF010000002.1:13937266-13949442 GCA_032274765.1 Malacoctenus tetranemus
CACACACACACACACACACACACACACACACACACACACACACACACACACACACACACACACGCACACGCACACACCCGCCCGCAGACTGACTGCAGCTCACAGCCGGACCGTGCGTAACAGCGCTGTTGTGATGCGTCATTATAGTGCCACTCTGTTCTAAACAATCCCATATCATAACAAAAAGGGTTGCAACCCCCCCCTTAGGAAAGTTGCACAAAGTTGTACATTTAAAAAAAAGGGTGTGTGTTTTTTTAGAGTTTATGTGCGTTAAAGAAAGAAAAATAAAGGCAATAATCCCAAAAATCAGACTGCTTAATCTCCCCAATTAGCCTCAAATCTGATTTTTTTTCTTGTGACAAAATCCAACCTAATTCCGGTTAATGAGCCCCCCCCTCCTTTATTTTATGTAAACACCAGACAATAATTCATAATCTGTCGCGCAGGGTTTTTTTTGGAGGGGGTCTGAAATCGCTCTTTTCGTAGACGCGTCTCCGTCCCAGAGGCGCAAGACACCTTCCACATGCCCCTGCTGCCTGGCGCTGCGCTCCCGCCGCGCTCCGGTGTCCGGAGAGCGGCGCGTCGCTTATTTTGGGCTGGTTGCTTTTTTCGCACCACTCTCCCCCGACTCAAAACCAACACAGCCCGCGGCGCGGCAGAGCTGTGACATGTTGTTTTATCCTCCTCCACCTTCGCTTCCAATTTAGCGTTTCCCCCCCTCTCTGAATATCGGAAGGTGTCGCGGGGAGGGAGAGGAGCGCACCGTGATGCGGTGCCGGCGCGGAACCCCGTGCAAGGACAGCGAAACGGAAGAAATCCAGCAGTTGTTGCCTATTTCTTTCTTCTTTTTGGGGCATGATCGCTGTTATATTGTCGTTTCCGAGCCCATGCAAACTCTTGTTCATTCAAAGTTGCGTCTCACAAAAAAAAGACAGTCACCGAAGCTGAACCTGCTGCTCCCTTCTCCCTTTCCACCGTCACCGCCCCGCCTGGCGCGTCCCGGCCCGCTTTACCTGCGTCGGCTCCCTCCCGCGTCTCTCTGCCGTGTGCACCAGTAATCCCGTTTCCAGCGGCCCATTCCCCGCTCACATGTTCCCCTCCTGAGATCCTGAGCTCAAACCACACGGACCGCCGTCTCCTCCTCCGCTTTATCCGGGCGGCCCGCGACGCGACGCGCCGCCCGGGACTCTGAATATCTCACCCTGCTCATGTTTCCTAGCACGCGGCCCGAGCCTGCGAACATAGCGTGGATGGCTCACGCCAGTTCAGGGGCCCAGGTTCTTGCGGAGGGGGAGGGGGGAGACGGAGGGGAGGAGAGGAGAGGGAGAAAGTAGGCTGTCTGAATCAGCGTCCACAGAGGAGTCTGCACCGCCGCGGGATCACGGCAGCGCGTTCACGGCGTCCAGCAAGTGTTTCTGCGGCGTGATGTGAGAGTGAACTGAACCAGATCACACTGGAGGTTTGATGCTTTGCTGTCAGAGTGTCTCAGTCAACAGGTGGATGCGTTGAAGTGGGCTGCAGCGGTGGAGCCTCCACTGGGGGTGTCGCACTGACGTTTCACTGAGCTTGTTTTGAATGATTTTGAGCGTGTGTGAAAACTGAGTGAGCGCACTCAACCTCCAATCAGTGACTGTTGCACCAAACTCCTGTTTACAGGGAAAAAAAGACACCTCAATGACCCCGTTTTAAACTTCTGACAGCAAAATAAAAAGCAACAGAGTGCTAAATTGGGAATAGCATCACTGGATCTGTTTTTCTGGCCATGTTAGAAATAATGAAATATCATCAAGCCTCTTGTTTTTAGTCTCTTGTAACTTGTTACTGTGCTTGAATAAGTAATGTAACAACGCTGTGATGATGTTGAACTCAGTCCTCTTCATTATGGTCATCAATGAAAGCCATCAGAGTTCCAAAGCTGCTGTCTCGCTCCTGTTTTGTAAGCTGAATAGCAGGAGCTCTTTACCTGAATCTAGTGTCCGAGCAGTGATTATCACGCTGAACTCCTGTTTACAGGAAGAGGAGGGTTGAATAAAAGTCTTTCCCCGTCACCCTAGCAACAATGTGAAAGGTGGACCACAGGGATGGACCGGAGCGTTCCCAGGCAACCACAACACTTCATATTAGCCTCTAAACATTTTTTTGTCTTTTTTGGGCTCCTGTTTGTTTGTTTATCTGTTCAGTTGCTTCTTGTCATCACTTCATTCATCTGCACCAACAATCTCACTGTGAAAACGTTGCACCTGCAGAAAAAAATAAAAGTCATTAACGTTGCCAGCTGGCTCCCAGTAGAACAGTCTTGAATGAGCTCAGTGAAGAGCGTCGGGCTGGGGAGGCCTCACACAGGAGGAGTCGCTGCTCGTCACTCGGTGGGTATTCGTCTTCTCCTTTTTTACGGCTGCTACACCGCGCGTGGAGTCTGCGTTAAACCCACCGTCTGCTGCAGACGCACTTTACGGCGCAGTAAACCTGTTGTGGATGCTTGTAAAGGGAGCGTCTCGGGTTTCCAGCCCAGCGGGACGCTCCCCCCCTCCTCCCTAAAATCGTCGTCTCCTAATAGCAACTTCATAAAGCCCCCGTACATCTTCATCGTCCGGCTGAAACGAGATATTCGGACACAGTAGTCTTCGATCTAGACGGAGAGAGACGATCCCAGCAGGCTTTGGAGGTGAAAAAAGAAAGAGACAGAGAGAGAGAGAGAGTTTCTTACTGTATATAGCTGTGCCACTGCTGATTACCTCTGATCCACCCTCTCATTGACTTCCATTATAAACCTGTCACATTATGGCCCGTGACTCATCCGTTGGGAGGCTCGGAGCCGCGTGTTCCTCTGGGGTTTATCCAAGGTAGTGATTCCAAAGGGACGTGACTAAGCAGCGAGCGCCATGCAAAGGGTTCGGGCCCCGTGTAATTATCGTTTATTTGTGCTTATTTTCATTTAACGGGGGGGAAGTCTAACTTTTTTACTAACAGCTTGTGCAAACATCTCCACTGAAAGCGCCCCGGTCGTGTAATCACTTTAATTAAGGCCGGGGAGGGTTTATTTGCTCGGGGGATCGTCGACACAATGTGGAGGTTTTTCAACCCCGTCGCCTGAAGCCAACGTCCATCACCTCCCCTGACCCCGTCAAACCCGTTGCACGGCGTGACCCCCCCCCTCGGGAAAATGGCCGAGCACCTCTCGCTGATCTACCCGTCCTCCACGTCGGTGGAAGAGCCTCTAGGATCCAGTTTGTCACACAGTGATTCGGCAGGTAGCAGCTCCACGTTGACGTCCCGCTCTGATGGCTTCAGTGGCAGGGGTGGGCGCGTGTGTGTGTGAGTGTGTGTGTGTGTGTGTGTGTGTGTGTGTGTGTGTCCGCTCTGTTTTATCTCAGCCTGGACTCCATGAGTTCACCTCACATCTGCTTTCTTTGTCGTCTCCTCTCGGTCTCTGTCTCCTCGCTGCTTGGCTCTGAGCAGTAATGGATTGTGAAGCCTGGCACCGGCGGCGGCGACACACACACACACACACACACACACACACACACACACACACACACACACAGATATATATTTTTAGTCGTCAGACGCGGGCTGAGAAACTTCGCCGACATCCGATACGTTTGACTCCTTCTTCTCCGTGCCCATACGTTACAGCACAATCTCTTTTCCACATTGTCTTGTAATGGCTACAGAGGAGACATTTATGTGACACCTGATTCTCTCCACAGGGATCCTGGAACACATCATTACCTCTTTAAAACGGCTAAATCCGGCACATAAATTAGAGGCAAAATTGAAGTACATTTTATAGGTCGACGTCGGGGGTTTGAAGCTTTCTCCCTCACCGTTGAGTCATGGCGGGGGAGCAGCAAGGATGCGGCCTGTCGGAGAGGAGTCGCTCGCTCTCTTCTGGGTGGAGATGGAGAGGTTAGAAACGAGCGCAAACTGGGCTTCGCTGATAGTCACTGGACTTTGATTGGACTTGTTTATTTGAAGCCTTCCTGGGGTCAAATCGGACTGAGATGGCAGGAGGACTGATTCCTGGAACGCCGGTGGTCTCAGCGTGAAGTGATACTGTTTAGAGAAGGGAAATGTTGGACTGGAGGTTCCACAGTCCAGCTGGGAGAAGCACCACTGAAATGGTTTGTCACCGAGTGGCGCAAAAATAGAGCTTCGTTGCATTTTTCAGTTTTGGGTTGTTTACGGAAAACTGTCGGATGAAATAAATCCCTCATTTCTAATTCTATCAGAACACTTTTTTATGAGCTTGCTATCTCCAATCCAGCAGTCTTACTAACTTAATAAAGATCTGTATCAACTCTGGATGTGTCAAACTCACCTGAACATCTTAATCTTGAAACTTCCTGAAACTTCTTTCAAGAGCATTTTCAAAGTGTACGTCAGACGTGATTTCAGGAAGTTGTGGACCTGCATCAAGTCCCGGTTTGTTTCACACACAAGCGTCACTAGCTCTTCTGCTGAAGCTCACTGGGATTCGGAGCCTTGCCTGAGGAGGGGGGGGGCGGTGGCCTCAGTGCAGACGTTTATATTCCCCCGCTCTCATAACGTTTGTTTTCGCCTCCGAACTTCTAATTTAACTGGGATCCTTTTACAGAGAACATGCACACGAGGGAGGCGAGGGAACAGAACGGCGCGGACGCGAGCTGTGTTTCTTTTTTTTGTTTCCTCGCGTCGTCTCGAGTGATTTACAAGCAGGAGATGTGAAACCCAAACGCAGGCGCTCGTTAGACTCGGCGAATCCAGCCGGCAACACCCTGTTTTGTTCTCCATCGCTCGGTGCAAATAAAAGGATCTGGCCCCGAGAGGTGCTCGTTACACGGATCCAGCGTGAGCTGCATGTCAACACCTTGGATTATTACAAACCTAATTATCGTCCGACACTGCGGCCTGTCACACCCAGAATCTGCACCCCCCACCACCTTCATTTTAGGATGATGTTTTCACTCCACGCTGGGACTTAATTGCGCCGCGTGAAAACCAAGTCGGAATTACACGGCAGCGCGGACGAGCTGTAAAACCACAGACGCGCTCGGTCCAATGGCGCGCCAGCTTTTGGTGGAAAGTGCGACGGAGGACGGGAAGTCTTGCAGGTTGTTTTTGAAAACGACCCCAGGTCGCCGAGGCTCGAACCGTCGGGACGCTGGAGCGGCGAGGACGTGCGCCATCCCGAGTCACCCCGGCTGGGGAACACCCAGCACGGCCGCAGCCGTTCTGGGTGTTTGTCGCTAAATACAGCCCTTCTGAGATCGCAAGACAGGCGAGCAAACAGGCACCTCACAGGAGGAGGACGGCCAGGAGCAGAGAATGCCCGAGACCAAACTTCTGGTCAAACTTCAATTCGAGCAACTTACCATAATTAAAAAAAAAAAATCTATTAAATAAAAATAATTTTTTAAAGTTATGAACAGTCAGTTTGAAAAATGTCACTTTTTATATCAATTATTTATTATTTATTTAATTTGTTGTAATTCTCATTTGATTTGTTGTGAGAAAGAAAGGTACAAAAAATATGCAATTTATTCTAAAAAACAAACAAACCCAGAAAACAGAATGATGACATCATTAGTTCAATTAGAGCACATAAGAGAATAAATCAATCAAAAATTACATTAATTGAAGATAAATCAAAGAACAAATCAAATAAAAATAAAATAAATCAAGCACCAAAAGTGTCAGAAGCGACGGACGGGTTTAGAGACTCAATTGCGCGACTGACACAGCACGAACTTGACAAACAGTTTTTTAAACACTCAAGTCAACAGTCCAAAGTCCAGCATCAAAACAGCCGTGACACAAGACATCCAGGGATGTAGTCGTGGACAGGCGGGGGTCAGGATCCAGAGAGACGAGGCAAGTCCACAATCCGAGAGACAATCCAGGGGTCCAAACAGGCTCCGGGATCCAAAGACAAAATAGTGCACGGGACGCACGCTTGAGACAAAGACTGGTTTCACTGGCAACAAGACAAGAACAGAAGCCCGCATATATACTAGGAGCGCCAGGTGAGTCTAATCACAGAGCAGGCACAGGTGCAGCTCGTTGTGCAACTCATTCAGGAGGGAGCAGCAATCACCCAGGAGGAGAGGAAGTCAAGCAGCCTGCTACCAGGCAAGGTGACCTTCAAAATAAAACAGGAAACAGGACAGAAAGGTGGGGTGTGACAAAAAGTACTGATAAACAAACGCTTGTTTACTTGTTTACGAAACATCTTACTTACTTCCAGCCTCCCTCGTCCTCCAGAACATCCCCAAATCTGCTCGGTTTCACCTTTGATATTCGTCACTAACTTATCCTTCCCTGACCTCTGCTCTCACTCAGCAGTGATCAAACATCCTCTGCCTTTTTTTTCTCTCTCTCTCTGTGTTTCTGCTCTTGTTCTCGCCGCCACCGCCGCCTTTCATTCTGCTGCGGCGGTGAACCGAAACCCACCGACTCTCTCGCCTTTCGTCCGGCCCGAGTGGAATAAACAAATCACGTCTCTCCCTTTTTTTTTTTTTTTGTTGTTCGCGCTTTGCCAGAACGCGCTCGTGCTAAAATAACCCAGAGGCCCCAGCTGCTTTCCAAAACTTTGCCCGAAACGCTGCCGTCGTTGCCGCGACGCTACCTTCCACTCCCCAGGTAGGTTTTGTTTTTTAGCGAACAAAAGGCACTTTCGAACGCCGACCTGTTTGAACCGTGGATCCTGCGGGGCGGAAACCGGAGCCGCCCCGGCGTCCTCCGCTGCAGCCGAGGCTCCGTGCTCTCGTCCCCCGACGTGTGCAATCAGTTACAGATTTTAAAATAGGATGTTCCATAATGCCTTGCTGATGATTTGTTGATTTGGTGCTGTTCCCCCCCCCTCCCTCAGTTACACGTCGTCCCCTCAGGTCCACGGCTGCGATAGCTTGATGAAAAGGGTCCTGATGAAAACTCCGGGATAATATCATTTTTGGTCGGGCGCCATGCAGGTTGGTTTCAGCGAGGAGGAGGAGGAGGAGGAGGGGGGGAGGGGGGGGTCGGAAACCTGGCCGGGTCTCATGGCTCGCAGCTGTGCGGGGCCGGGAACTCGTGCCAACTCATCACCGTCTGCCGCGCGGAGAAGAAGAAGACCGGAGCGTCTTTTTACGATGCCGCGAGCAGCCGTCGACGCGAGCGTTCGCGGCATTCCGGTCGAGAGGAGGGGGGGAAGGTGCTCTGGGTCATGGATAAACATGTTCCCGCAGGGGCCGCGAGGCACGATGGGGCGTCATCACCTGTCGCGTCTCTACGAGGGCTGCGGGGGGAGATGAATCAGCATGAAAAAAAAAGAAGAAAAGAAAGAAAGTAAAAACATGTTGTTTCCTTTAAAAAAAAACAACACAGTTACCTCATGAAGCCAATCAGTGTTTTGTTTTTTTTCTTTCTCTTTCAAAAGGTGGAGTCATCCAAGTTCCATCAAATCAGAGCCGCGGTCTCTAAGATTTCACAATTTCCTCAATTTCAAGGTCAGGTAAAGAGGAAAGCTATGATCTTTTAATGCGGCTGACAGCCATATCCTACAGGCCAGCACCCCCCCCACCCCACCCCCCACCACACACACACACGCACCCTCCCCGTCTCCCCCCCCAGCCTCCTTCTTCTATCCCACTCTGACTGCAGCGGACAACAGGTCCGAGAGTGTCTCATTAGAAGCGCTCTGATGTTGAGGGCCGTAACAGTCGGGGATGATTGCTGAGTGAAGCAAGAGCGAGGAAAACAAAGGGAGGGTTTGGAGATGCGGAGGGAGGGGGGGGGGGGGGGGGGGGAATAAAAGTGGTGCTGGTAAACACATCACCGGTCCGAACTCGAGGCAGTTATTAGCCTGCGCACGTAAAGAAAGAATGGGGGAAAAAAAGAGGTATGGTGAAATCTATCTGCACGTCTCCGCAAAAAAAACAAAAAGAAGGATTAGTCACGCGGTGCAGAGCTCCATTAATTGCAGCCTGAGCTCCATCAGATTGCAGTGAGGAGTTCCAGCAGTGATTAGAGCCTCCTGGAGGGAGGGAGGGGTGGTGGTGGTGGTGGTGGGGGGGTGCACTTCCTGTCAAACCTTTGACGTCTCGAGTCTGCGCGCTTCGTGTTTGACGTCCACACGCCAGTGACCCCGACGGACGGGCCGAAGTCCACAGGAACCTATCTGGAAAATGGGGCAAATCTTGAGGCCTGAAAGCAAACTTACAGTTTCCCTTTGAAACATCGTAAGAGTCATTCGAAGATATCAACTTAATGCATTCTGTTGGATTTGAACTCTGAACAGATGACAATATATCACTAATATTTCTGATGGCGACTCGGCGCTCGGTCTTTCGCGATCCGACCCAGACGTCGTGGTATTTGCCCACTCGTTTCTCTGCTTATTTATTGTCTTGCCAGCTTGTTATTTACACTTTATGGAAGGGAACGTCAGGATTCATTAGCGTCGTGAAAACTCTTTCAAGAAAGGACATTCTCAGTAAGCCTCTGGGAAATGCACGGGGGGAGGAAGAAGAAGAAGAAGAAGAAGAAGAAGAAGAAGAAGAAGAAGAAGAAGAAGAAGAAGAAGAAGAAGAAGACTGTGAGGGCTCGTTTCAAAGGGTAAGACGTGGACGCGGTCACGCCAGAGCAAGCTGAAGTGATAGAAAAGTTCCTTTACAGGTGGAGGACAGGAACCATGTCTCCCCCATTCCCCCTCCCGTCTCCCCACCCTCCCCTGCCCTCCCCCCTCCGTTTGCACGGCGCTCTGAGGGCCCGTTGTGCTCACGTGTGTTTCTTGGATGCAAACGCTGCGCCACTGTTTGTGATCCGCCATATTAAAAGTGGCCTTTTAGACGCGGGAGGAGGAGTGTGTGTGTGGGGGGGGGGGTGACGGAAAGCCACTTCTGATATTTGGAACCAACTTTTACTATTCATTAGCTCCTTGCGTAAAATATTGCATGGGGACGCCTGCGGGGACGTGGGATCCTTTTAAAAAGCGGCACTTCAAAAGGCCCCGCATGCTTTTTTAAAAACGACCGGGTCAGTATCACAACACGCGGCGTGTCCTCAAAAACGGGCCGAGCGTCCATAAAAGCGAGGATATATATTCGTTGCTCCGTCCGCCCAAACGAAAAAAAACGCCGACAGATGAGTTTCACGAGCGCCGGGAGGACGTTTCCACACACCAGTCTTGCGTAATGCGCAATAAAGTGCCCGGCGTGCGGTTGCATCCATCACTCTGGGAAAGAAAAGGGGGAGTCTGGACATAGGGGGTGGGGGGGTCAAGGTCGGGCCACGGCTGAGCTGCAGGGGTGTGGCGCATGCCAGGGGAGCCCCACATGTTATTCCCTCAGAACGGCGTCAACAACATCAGGGATCTCCCTTCCCCGAGAAGCGCGGCAGCTCCAGAAGAGGCCGGGAGCCGGACGTAATTGCGGCCCCCGCCAGCGGGCGCGGACGCAGAACCTCTAATTTCCCCTTTGAATGATGTCCCCCCGTTGCTGGACGGCCAGCCGGAGAAAGTGGCAGTTCTCCTTTCGGCTAATACGCTTGGCTGCGGCTTTATGACCAACGGGTCCCACGACGGACTGGGCTTCTGAAAAACCCAGCGCTCCTCCTCTCGCTTCCTCCCGGCCTCTCACCCCCCCGCCCCCCCGCCCCCTTGCGCCCAACAAGGCTCACCGCCAGGTCTGAAAGCGCCGGACGGCCCTGTGAAGGTGCGGTGCCACAGCAGGGGGAGGACGGGAGGACGGGAGGGGGGCTGAGGACACGTGTCGGCTGGAAATTTGGCCGCCGCTGGCGTCGGCGCTGGAATCTCACCCCCGTTGACTTGTCCCCAAACAAAAGCCCGGGAGCCAGGTTTCCTAGCTGGCAGCGCCTCCCCCGTCCGCGCCTGCAGTTCAGACGAGCTGCGCTGTCGCACCCGCCCCCCCCTGTCCGGCTCTCCCCCCAGCTCTGCAGCGGGCCGTTAATTGACGTCCCAGTCGTTCCGCAACCCATAAAGTGCTACATGCTGCATTGTGAAGGCTCCTGGCAGAAGTTTGAACACTGTTTTTTTGTCATACTTTTATGGATATTTCTGCGGGCACAGCACCGTTAATACGTCTGTCCGCTGAGGGCTTGAACTGTGAAATAAAAATGGCCGACGTTTGCACTAGCGGACTGTGCCAGAGAGCTTGGCTGCTTTTGGACCATGGAGGGGGGTGGAGGGGGGCGCTGGAGCAAGGAGTTCAACAGTTTAAATGACAGAAAACTTGTCCGTGATGTTTCAACTTTAACTCTCACAACTCCTAAACATCATGTGCATTGTTTATTCTGCAATTTAACATGTAATTTCTGTTGTTTTTGTTGCAATCATCACAAAAAAAACACATTCGTGCACTGAGAACAACAAACTGAACTGAAAGAGCATCAAATGTCACCTAAAAACGAGAAGCTTTCTTTGCATTTAGGAGATTCTGACCACTAGAGGCGCTGCGGAGCGAGGTCCGTCTGGCTGAAGATATGAGTCACTCATACAAACATGCATCAACATGCTAATTTGTTTCCTTCCATCGGTTTGTTGAAGCGCTCAGCCAGCTGCTCTTTTTGCAGCTTCGGGTCTCGGGGCTACGCTAGGCTAATCACTCGCTCACTGAGGTGCAGAATGGAAGCAGGATTGATATCAATCAAAGGGTCAGGAAGGGATGAGAGCACCCCCGAATAGGGCGGGCGGGGGGGGGAAATTAAAAAGCTAAATATGTCAGTCTGAATTAAAGGAAGCCTAAACAGCCGCTCCAGAAGAAAACAATGTTTCCCCTCTTTGTTTGTGTAAGAATCAACATGCTCTTCCTGTCAGCGTTTCCCAAACTATCGCTCGCTGACATCAGCTCGCGTCGGCGCGGGCCGCAGAGCTCGCAGGGGCTGCGAATCCCGTCCTGCTCCGGGCCGATTGGAGACAGTGGTTGACTCCAGCTCCCAGTTTCTACTCCCCCCGCCCCCCACCCCCCCTCCCTCGTTGGAAGTCGCTTCTCCGGCGTAACAAGCTCCCTCCGCCGCTCTTCCTTCCATCCGTGCTCTCGCGCTGACCCCCCGCGGGCAGCTGGGAACGTTTAAAACATCAAAGGGGCGACGGAGATTTTTCGGTCGCATATTTTCGCCGTTTTGCTAATTTTTTAAACTTCTTTTTTTCATTTGCACGTGGCCGATATTAATGACGAGAGTCCCGTGAGACGCTGCGGCGGGCCTTCCCGCGGTCGAGTGGCGAGCATCTGAGAGAGCTAACTGGGACCAGGACAGATGGGAGAGAGACACAGAGAGAGAATAGAGAGAGAGAGAGCGCTGGGCCCGACATGGCCTGTTGATGATAAACAGGAACGGGAGGACAAAGGCCCTCAGACGTGCCCAGATCGGCTGCGCTCGGCCCCACACTGAAACACTCCGGGCCGCGTCTGCGTGTGCGCAGACAGACACTCGTCAACCCAAACAAACACAGAGCGAAAGTGGCTGCCCCCCCCCCAAAAAAAATCCTTCATTAGACGGGTGTTTTAACAGTCGGTCCTGCTCTCTGGTACCGAGATGACCCCCCCACGACTGGCCGAGTATCTGCACCATCAGAGCTTTTACTGACAGAAATAATGAGCATGTTTATAAAATGTATTTTACTATTTATAATAAAGAGCCCCACAAAATCTGCAACGACTGTAAGTAAACTGTGGAAAAAGTCCGGCGCTCGAGACACAACACGCCATTGTGTTACTCATTGTCTCAGACATCGCTTATACACCAGCAGGGCCCGGATTTATGTGCGCGTATTATTGGACGGCGTTTACGCAGGACGCTCGCCAGTGTTGCCCGTGAATTATTCTGTTTACCTCCAACGTCTCGTTGCAGGTTGAGGGAGGGAGGGGGGGGGGCGGCTTCTGGGTTTTTTCGGGGGGTTTCAGGGTTGGTGGGGGGGGTGGGGGGGTGGCCGATGCAGATGTGGGTGTTGTTTGGGTCTTGCGGTCGCGTCGGGACTACTCGGAGAAGGGTCCCGGCGCAGAAGGTGGCTCGAGGAGACGCCGAACGGCGACGCGCACGCTGGGCGTTTGGCGGGAGAAGAAACGCAGCGGCGCCGTGTTTCGACTCCAAGGGGGCAAAATGTTTGTACGAAGAACTGATGAGGTCACAGATGTAGAGAAGATGGGGGGGGGGGGGGGGGGGGGGGGGGGGGGGGGGGGGGGGGGGGGGGGGGGGGGGGG
>JAUESF010000002.1:13951317-13961727 GCA_032274765.1 Malacoctenus tetranemus
CTCTCTCTCGCTCTCTCTCTCTGCAGTTTTATGGGATTCTTAAATAGCATCCAAAACACCTCCGAAAGCAAACTTACATCCACGAGCCCCCCAAAAAACATGCAGCCCGCTCGGGAACAAGCCTCTTTTGTGGACGCAGAGGATGCCTGAGGAGTGCCAGGGGGCGGAGCTTCTTCTTGCAGCCTCATAGCGTGTCATTCAGACGCCGCCAAAAGACGGGCGCGTGAAGCGCGCGGCGAGGCTCAGATAAGCGTGTCTCTCTTTTGCCGGGCCCGCTCCTTTCCCTCCCAGCTGGGATCGCCGAGGAATTGAATACGCCACTTGTTGGCTGTCCCCCCCCCTGCTTGCGGTAACATGAACGCTCGCACTTGCGTTGGAGGGGGGTGGGGGGGGCAATTTTTCCTGCGCTGGGCTGAGGGGGCACGGAGGAAGTGGGCATGCTAACGGGGGCGGGGGGGGGGGGTGAATGGTGTTGCTTGTGTACTCTGACCGCCTTCTTTCACCCATGGCGGTGTCATGGCGTTAAGTGTTGGACTAGACGCGACGCTGACATCCACCCCCCCCCAAACATCAGCTGGCTCTGACAGCCATTATGGCTCAATCTCACCCCCCCACCCCCCTCCTCCCAGCATGTTTCACCACGGAGGCAAACGGCACAAACACACAGCAGTGTTTAGCCGAGTCGAAGGTGGGTGGGTGGCGGGGGGGCGAGTCAAGGTAAACAACATTCCCCGCAGCCTCCGGCGAGCCAGGGGCTGCTGAGCTGCTTCCTCAGAGTCTCCGAAGAGGAAGAGGAGACTTTATGAGGCGGGGGGGGGGGGGTTCGCCCTGGACCTCCTCGCGCTCGTTTCGGACCTGAAAGGAGGCCCTCGCACAGTTCCTGGACATCGCACTCGAGGAGCCTGTCAGTCATAACACAGCACACGCCCCATGAGCTTCCGCAACCCGTCGTCATGTTTCACAGAAGAAGAAAAAAGGCCAGAGGAAGCTGTAAACCTTTGACGCTCGGCTTCGATTGCAATTGTGTAATTTTTGCCCCCGACCCCCCCCCCAACTCATTTCTGAAGTCTGAGTATTTAAGGAGGGGGGGGTGCGGGGGTGCACATTACAAGTAACACACTCGACGTGCCGAGGGCAGAAGTGCACTCATGGCAACAAAAGTGCAAACGTTTTTCTCATTTAGATTAGCTTAAAAGCCTAAAATACATACCAGGAGCTGGCAAACGCCCCCCCCCCACCTCCCCCCCGTTGGAATAGCTTCAGTTGAAAATTGCCAACAATTACAGTCCGCATTTTGTAATTTTCATCAATTTGCTTCGCAAAGCCTTTCTTATGAAAGAGCCTCTTTAATACAAATAGCTGGCCGAAGCTGTCTGCGAGGATTTATGGCTTCGGCAAACAATCCCCAGTTCCCCCCCCCCGACTTGGAAGCGGCGTAAATGCGCAGGAGAGGGGAGAGGAGAGGCCCTGTCGGTTCCGCGTGTGACAAAATGAAGCACATCCGTATAAAACTGCGAGATACCAAGAGGGGATGTCAAATCAAACAGCAAGCGCGATTCATCTCCCTCCCTGAAAAACTCCCCCCCCCCGCTCCCCCCTTTCGTTGCTAAGCATCTCCTCCTGGTGAAAAAAAAAGCGAACGAATTCTTCCTCCTCCCCGAACACGCTCCGATCGGCTCTGACGCATCCCGCGAGACAGTCCAGGTGACACGATCGAAGCACAAACGCAGCTCGCGTCCCAAACACTTTAACATGAGGCAGATTTATTTGAGCTGTGACGCTGAAAGTAAATAATTTCAGCATTTTTGGGGGGGTTTTTTGGGTCTGGGCAGAATAAAAGACCGAGGCGGGCCACTAATGCGTTTTCCAGTGTGAACTACTTTTCGTTTTCTACGCTTAATTTCCTTTGTGAACCTTCAGGGACCAGGTCATATACCAATCGAGCAGACCTGGAGAGAAGGCCGCTTTTCACCCGCACGCTCCCGCGTCATTAGAAGGTGTACACGACATGCGGGGCGAGCGTGTTTTGAGAGCTCCTCGCCGGCGCGGTCGAAACCCTTTGAAACGCGGTTGCACAAACACGGGAGGCCGCTCCGCAGTTTTTTAACGCTCAGCCGTAAATTAGACACGGGGCTCCCGCGTCAATCCCGAATATAAAAACCCACTTTGACCCATTCAGAACGATCAGCGATATTGTTTTAACACATTCTTCCACGCAGCGGGCTGTATATCAGCCGAGTGGTCGGGCCTGACATCGCTGTAATGTCTCCTCCGGGTAGGTGTGGGTGGGGGTGGGGGGTCAGGCAGGTAAGGATCAGCCTCGAACAATGAGGCTGCCTGTGTCGTGTGCTTCCTTGTCCAAAGATTAAGGGAACAAAACGCAACGCGGGCGCAGTTACGCGGCCTTTCGGCCGATTAAGCTCTTTAAGGGTCCAAAAATACATCGCGGAGTGAAACTCTTAACTGGTACATTAATAAGGGCAAACACACAAAGGCAGATTAAAAAGGAGGGGGGGTGGGGTGGTATGGTAGGAAATTGTGCACACCCTGCATTCTCACACTAGATTTCTCAAATATAGACGTGTGCACGCGCGCGCACACATCAAACTACAAAAAAAGCATTCGGCTTAATGACTTTTGCAAATTGGACATAACTCCTCTGGAACACCCAATGTTTAGTCCGGCAAAACAATTACGGCCGGTGCCGAACCGCATGCACTGCAGCAGCACATCAAGCTAAAGTGCACCGTTTAATGAACATGGGAAAGAACAGATCTGGCTGCGACGGGATAACCGCTTCATAATTTATATCACAGTTGTTATTTAAGGGACGGGAGGCAGAGGAGGAGGGGGGGGTGATAAAGTCGTTTGTGGCCACAAAAAGGGTTTATTTTCTCATGTGAACGTTTGCAAAATAAAAAAGAGATTGAATTGAGAGGACAAGTAAAGCAGTGTTGTTTTTTTCCTCAACAAACGCTGACACGCGGAGGCTTGATCATCTGTGACAAGACATCAGTGACGGAGCGATCGGAACGGAACAAGCGAGCCGGCCTCACCGTCGGAGGCAAACATAAACAGTCGTTGGAGCCGGGGATGGAAACAGGCCGACAGGCTCGAATGTTAGACAAAACAATGCTTGTTCCCCCCCTCCCACTTTTGGAAGAGAATCTACAAAACTGCCACGATGAAGAGAGCTGGCGGATACAGCCTGACTGGGAGTGCATCAAAAAAGAACCCCCAAAAAACTTGACCATAAAAAAAAAAACAACAACATTGTTTCCCCTCTGACCCTCTGCGAGCAGCTCTCACCCTGAACCGCCGCTGCATTCTACCCTGATGTCCAGGAACAGCCCCGAGCAACGGTTACCCCCGGCTACAGCCCTTTGACTCGCGCCGCCATGGCATCTAGGGTCCACCGGGGCAAATGGCACTTCGCGCACACACTGAGCTGTTTGCTTTTCTGGATTCCCATGACGGCTAGAAAGTGGAGTCATGTTTCCGCCGCCGAATAAAACTCACTTTGTTTCTGCTTCGCTCGGTCAAAGGCTCTGAAAATACTCGCAGTTTATTACTCAGTGTTTTTCACACATCACTTAAACAAGGGCGGTGGGAGACCAAAGCGCCTTTTTCCCTTCGTACAATTACGACAGATTTGGTCTTGAAAGCACCAAATAAAATATAGGAAATAACTACTTTTGACACACAGTGGTGGACTTGGTTTGGAGTTCGCGTTCGTCCGTTTGTTTAGAGAACTTTTCGCACCCTTCAGAAACGGTGGCTCCCATCCGGCCGCTCCATATTATATGGTTCCCTGAGCTGGTAAAAAAAAACTGCTTTAGTGTGTGTGCGACTGTGTGTCTGTCTGTGTCGGGCCGGTGACGTACCGGTGGCCTGTCCTTGCCCGATGGCAGCTAACGATGGGCAACGGGCGCTCCGCAGGCCCAAAATTGGATAAAAGCAGGTGAAAAAGGGACGGCTGGATTACAGTAACGCTTTTATGACTATAATTAAATTCAGGCTGCCTGGATTTATTTTGATTTCATGGCAGGAGAGTGAGGGAGGGAGTTTTTCCAAGATAACTTCGACTTTCAATATCTGGGGGTTTATTTAATAACGAGGTTTTTGTTTCTTTTGAATAAACTCTGCGACACGCTACACAGCCTTGCCTGTGATTGGACGGTCGTACACTCGAAGTCCTTGGGGCCGTTGTAATTAATTGCGATTTGGCAGAACTATTTTTTTTCCAACACTACCGGTGGTAGTTACCATATAGAATGTTCTAGATATCATAAAGGTTGGGATTTATGGTGCTGAGAAGTACCAATAATGCCAAACACTGAAGAATATGAGAATACAGCGGTGGGACCCGGGTCTCTGGTTCCACTCCTGCAAACTAACCTTGACCACTCCCTTCTCGTGCATGGTGATGCAGTTCTGGGGGTCCTTGGACAGCTGGTACAGGGCCATAGCGGTGCTCTGGTGCACGTCGCCGCTTTTGGACTTGAGGTACCTGACCAGCGGGGCCACGGCCCCGGCGTCGCCGAACGACGCCCTGTTGCTGCTCCAAATGCAGCAGTGGCCAATCGCCTCAGCCAGGTGGCGGCGGAGCCGGTCGTCGGCCTGCGGAGGGGGGGGTTAAGGAGAGCGAGATGTTATTGGATCCAAGAGACTGGCCTTTACAACGAGCTCTGCAAGAGACCCTTGGCAAATGTCTGGGGTTCGACTCATTAGCTGGATTTACGCAGCAACGAGTGGGGAAAGACCGACTGCACTTAGCTGTAAAGACGCTGTTTGTGTTTTGACAATGAGCGCAGTGTTTGTGACTAGTAAAAAACCCTGTTTGTCTCCAGCCGCGCGCGGTGCTCTTACTGTGTTAGTCAGCTTGGCCAGCAGCGGGACGACCCCGTGGTCCGTGAGGACTGCCAGGTTGTCCTTGTCTTTGGCTATCTTGGCGATGGCGGCGCAGATGCTCGCCAGCACCTCGTTGCTCGTCGACTTCAGCAACTTCACGATCAGCTCCAGCCCGCCGACGAGCGAGCGCACCATCTCCCCGGCATCCTGCGTGCAGGGAGGCCGTTATTAGGTGGTGCTGAGAGACGGGGAGGGTGGCAGGGTAATGATGGGGGGGAGGAGAGAGAGAGGAGAGAGACAGGCGAGTGCTGCAAACAAAAGAAAGGGCAATAAATACATCCAAAGATGCAATGTTGCGACACCCTCGCCTGCAGCAGAACTGTGGGTGAGTGGATGCTTCCGGGACGTAAACTTCAGACTCCCTGAGGTGAAACTGCAAACCTCCGAATCCCCCCGTCGACTGAGCTCCGCGCAGACGCACGGCTTCGCAGCTTTGTCTCGGCGGCACCAGAGAGGGTACCGCAGGACTCCTCGGCCACTGGTGGAGCGGTGCCCTTTCCGAAAACCCAAACAGCTGGTGGGGGAACCACAGCGGAAGAGCTGGCGGAGCTGGCCAGGCCTCACGAAGGTTTGGCACGTCAGGCCCCCTGTTTAAAATCACAACTCACCATATCGCAAGCCACCGGAGGATACATGAAGGTGGCCGGCTCTGTAATGTGCACTGCCTTTCAAAATAGAATGGAAACTTCCCCCAGGAGCATGCAATTATGGATGCAAATCACAAAGCACGCTTAATTTGACTCCATTGCAACATCAATCTCCATGTCCAGGGCTGAACTACAGCAATCACACACTCTACTGTAAACACTGTATCTGTTTTTTTTGCTTGTTTGTTTGTGATGCACGGAGACTTTGGGAGAACTGGATGCCCTGCTGTGTTCTCCTCTCTGGCACAGCTGAGACGAGGCCAGACTGTGGTGTATGGGCCCTGTGATGCCCTGCCAGGGGATGAGCCATGTGTGCAAAGTGCAGGGCCAGTGAGGGGAGGGTGGGGTGAGGGTGAGGGTGGGGGGAGCTGCCTGGCCCAGGAGCTGACCCCCCGACACACAGGAAGCTCCCCCTCATGAATACTGATGACGGCGCGCCCGGGAGTCCCTGCGACAGAGGAAGCTCTCTCAAGCCACCAGCTGCGACAGACTAGCCAGAATCTCTTTCATGGCCTGGCCGGGCCCCCAGATCTGAAAACCCAGAGCATTATGAGGCTGCACACGGAACGGGCCTCTCTCCCTAACCCGTCTCTCCCCTCTGCTTAGCCAGGATGAAATGAAATAGAAAACACATTATCCGCTGAGCGCAGGTCTCGGGCTGAAGGGGGGGGGGGCAGGATGGTGGACACGTGCCTCCCCCCGACCTTTTCTGTCAGCCAGTCCGACTCACGTCGGGGCTTTTTAACAAGCACCCACTCGGCTCCACTTGATTCCTGTCTGCTCTGTTTTTTAGGGTTTTCCATCAGGTGATGGTCGAAGCTTTTTAGTGGGCACTCAGCGAGCTGAGTCAAACTAATAGTTGTGACTGTGACCCCCCCTGACTGGCCAGAAGGTGACATAAATGGGCAAGTTGTGACACATTAAGTTATCAAACCATCGTTTTTTAAAAAGCAACAACGCATTTTCTCTGTATTGCATATGAATCACGCTTACTGTGACATGATTGCATTGGAAAACAATCTTAACCGAGAGAAGAGCCGAGTAAAAGCCAGCGGAGCTGAAATCGTACCCAGTAAATGTGCTTCAGCCACCTGACAACATTAATACTCTCAATTGCATGTGGCTGTGTGGATTCTTTTTCCCCCAGACTGGAGAACAAAGATATGACAAGAGTACTTTTGGACCTGTCGACGTCCAGCGTCTTATGTGTGTGTGTGTGGAGAAGCAACAGTACAGTCTGCAGCATCCAGTAGATGCATTTAAACCATGGCTCTTTCATAAATCCACTATGGAACTGCTAACTCAAACCACATGGGGGTTTTTATCTAAATAGCGGCTGCTCCGTAGCAGCTGTATCGGGTTCCGTGCAGTCGATGGGCAAAGAGCACTATTTAGCTCTTGTCATTGCCTCCCGTCTCAGAAGAAAGAACGAGAGGAAAAAAAAAAATCACCCAAAGAGCATGTTCATGAATTTCCCCTGAAATTGGCACACTGACGTCCAGACAAACATTGTCAAACTTTGTTAGCGCTCAATAGTGGGGTCCGCAGTCCTGCTCCATATGGTTGCCATGCATCATCTTTGCTACACTTCTGCGCCCGGAGAAATTCCAGCCAGCAGGGGAAAAAAAAAACCAGGCTTCACCCTGAAGACACCTGCCTGGGCCCCAATATATCTGTTTAAACTTATCCAGATTGTTCCGCTGACAAGCTGTTTACCCTAATCACAGTGATAATCTAATAGAACAACATTACGCGCGGAGCTGGGAATGATGCGAGTGTCCGCGTGATCAAAGGAGCCGCGGACGAGTAACTCGAATTGGGGCTGATTGACAACGCTGCAGCGTAGCAGCCTGCTGACAACCTGGAACAATAACACAGGGGCGCACGCATTCTGGAGGAGGACGCTCTTGATTTAACGGTGCTCTGTTGTCGACTTCCCCCGTGACTGAAAAACTGGACAAAAAACAGGGTGAGTATCAGTGAGGTGGAGTCGAATGTAAAGGCATTCTTTTGACTCCTGATTCTTGCACTCATCCGAATGCACCTCAATCACAGACAGCTCGCTCGCAGACTTCAGCTTCTGCTACTTCTGCTCATGTCGCAGCTAATCTCAAGGTGACAGAGGGAGCAAGCAAACTTAAGTAATAACAATAAGTAATATACACACACGTTGACACATCAATGTTTGATTAGATATGCATTTTGTAAGGCGAAAGTCAGGTCTAATTGTGTAAAAAAAGTAATGCTATAAGTTAAAATCAAGAATTTAAAAGAAGAATTTGTAAACACTCTGTTGACTTGAATCAACTCTTTCCATCTTTTATTTCTAATTTAATTTTTTTTTCTCAATATTGCAGTTTTATATTCTTTTTTCCCAGAATTGAGTCCTAACTTTCAAAACAGGGAGGAGAAATGGGGAAAAACACATTATTTTCTCTTTACTGTTTTGTTTTCTCTGTGGTCCAACAATGAAACTCAGCACTTTTTCTTTTTTTTTTAAAAAAAAAACTCTAACTGTTTCTTTTTCATTTTCACACATTTTGATGGAGGAACAACTTGGGGCCATTAATCCGACGTCACACGGCTCCCTCTGGAGCCACAAAACACTTCACAAAACATTGTTCACCAACAATAAACAAACCACAGCCTTCTTAATCATTTCTTTAAAAAAAAAAAGAAAAAAAGAAAACATGTCAGTTCTCAGCACTTTTTCTCCAATTTTTCTCCCCTATGCTGAGTTATGTTTTAGCACCGAGCCTTCAGTATTGCTGAAACGTACTGTGCTTTCTCAGGAAAAAATGGTGTTTTGGACATTTGCTCCTCGTTGCTCTCTCCGCGTGCACCCGTGTGCCTCCGTAACCAGCAGCATGTTGAGGGAAGGTTTTCAGCTGGGAAGTCAGCCGCCGTGCCACAGGATATTACTCAGTCTCCCTGCCTGCCGCCTTCCCACTTCACCAATCCCAGCGTGCCAAGGAGGCTTCTCTGCTTCATATTAGCCCGAGGTTCATGTAAGCCTCCTCTGACACAGCCCTGCCCCTGCTCACCTCCCAGCAGCGGCGGCGGCAGCGGCAGCTATAGCAGCAGCAGGTTGGAGCGAGGGCTTAGGTGATATAAGCAGGCTTCTGTTTTTTGCGCGCGGGGGGATAACCCCTTCGTGCTGAAACGACACGCAGCCTGCAGACCTCTTTGATTTACGGGCTCTCTGTGTGCCTTTGGTGTGCTTCGCGCGGCCAGACAAGAAGACAAATGTATTTCAGAGCGGGAGCAGGGGGCTGGACAAACTGCACCTTTGCGTTCTCGATGCACGGACAAAGGGCCCACGCAGCACTGGATTGCACGTCTGCACTGGGGTTCTTCAGCAGCGACCACACCAGGCGGACTCCGTCAAGCTGGTCGATGATTCTAAAGAGCGAAAGAAGGAATGAAGATAAAAAAAGTACATGTTTTATTCAGCCCTATTCAAGGTTTTTTTTTATGAGGTCCGTTTCCCAGACTTCTGGATGTAACAGCCTGGCCTGCAGCAGCCACAACACAACTGCATCCAAAAACAGGATCAAAGCACCAATCGATTTCAGCGGTGGCTTTTCATCACCACTCGTCTCCCAGCCCTGCTCGGTTCCCTTCCAGGCCCTGTCGAAAAAACCCACCCACTGTCCGCTCCCTCAAATCATCCTCCATGGAGAGAGGAGGAGGAGGGGGGCAGAGGTTAACTCGCATACATCTGCGTGTAGCGCTCCGTGCGCCGACTTATAAATAGAAACGGAGACAAACTTACACTTTATGTTGGTGGCTTGTTTTTAGGCCCCGGCCAAAGAGAGAGAGAGAGAGACCCCCTTTCCAAATCAAACAGAGCCAGAGACAGGTCGCTCTATATTTCATAGAGTCTGAGTGAAGTTTACTTAAGCATGAGCAGTATTTCATGTCGTATACATGACTGTTTTCAAAACTCCAGTCAAGGTCTGAGAACTCAAAGAATTACACCACAGTGCTCCCGTTGTCTGGTATAAATAACATGTAACGTGTTCCCCATGTGTGCTTCCACCAACAAGGCCGACATTGAATGCTGTCATAATTACTTAAACACTCCCTAATCACAGTATCTCCGTGACTGGCAACGAGCGAACACTCATCAGGGACGTCCCCCCGCGCCATCTGTCTTCCGTTTGCACATAAATCAGTCTAGAGGGATCATAACATCAGAATCCTGTCTGCGGGGCCTCCTAAATCCGGGCCGAAAACAAAAACGCAAAGCCTCATATCATCCGCCAAAGCGGGCCCCGCTCGTCCCGCGAAGCAGGTATGAAACAGATTAGCGACGTAGTCGTGGGTGACAGTGATGGATTAGAGGAGGAGACCGCAAACCTTAGAGGCATTAAACAACGCGTGTTCGCCCGTGTAGCTACACAGGGCCGGGATGAGAGGAAGCGCTATGTCATCAACCACACGCTGACTACTGGTCGAAAATGAAAAACAAGCACGCGAGTGGAAAAAAAACAAAACCTTGAAAGCGGAATGGGTGTTTGTTTTGGGCTCTCGGCAGTTATGGACGACCTGAATCGGGATGATGATGAGAGAATGATTGCGCCGATGAACAGAAAGGGGGGGCTGTTGGAGGAGTACAACAAAAAAGAAGCTTCTTTTGCCGCGATGAAGTCATGTTAACTGACAGGAATGTTGTAAGCTAACTGTGTGGTATCACACATACATCATCGTAATATTTGTTAGCCGGCCAAACATCGTCTATCACATGGAAATTGGAAAAACAGCACCCGGCTGTGTTGGCAGGAAGCAATCAAACCTGAGTTATGTTAATTGCTCCGCAAACTACTGTACACATGCATGTCTGAAAATA
>JAUESF010000002.1:13961827-13981663 GCA_032274765.1 Malacoctenus tetranemus
CAGGGCGCTCACGGAGAGCGAGCCACCGCATTGTGACTGCGTTTGTGTCCAGCGCTCATTAAGAAGCGTCCCGTGGCTCTTTCGCAGCCTTGTTAAAAGCAACGAGGCACAGATGGGGGAGCGACGCGACGCTGTTGTGCAGCAATCGAGGGCGAGGTCACGTGAAACAAAGCTCCTCCGGACTCTGATTCACTGCTCCTTTTTTTGTTGGTTTTGTTTTCCCAGCCATGCAAGTCTTGGACAGGGCAGGGCGTTAGGTATGCTCGTCTGACCAGCGCCGACCGCAGCGCTACAGTAAAACACTGGGAAATAAACCACAACCATATTTAACACAGCAGGTACAATAAACAACGCCTCTACAATCTGTCATTAAGCCGGGGGATGAAAGAGCGAGCTACCTGTGCGCTCACAAATTAAAAGCGCGATAAATTTCCTCAGAGCGTCGGCCTGTGACAGGCTAATGACACGTGTACTGAGATCACGGAATCGCTCTCGCTCTTGCGCTGTGAAAACAGATGACATCAATGCGCAGCCAAGAATATAACTGTGGAGGTGGATTCCAGCAATGACACTGACAAGGCTTGTAATCACGCTTGAGGAGACACCTCACGTGGAGCTTCTGTAAACAGCATTTGTAGACGTCAGGGTTCATGTTAGCTGGTCGGCTGGTTGGGTGAAGATGAACAGAGCAGGATGGTGAAGTGGTATTGGAAACTTACGCCATGTTTTCCTTGTTTGTCGCACACGCACCGACTGCCTTGGTTACATTGACAAGCAGCGCCTGGTTACAGCGACACAAAACAAATGCATCCATCAACCAACCTTGTTTTTGCACCAGTAAAAGGGACTGGTCGGGAGTCTGCGTACCTGGTTGGTTCCAGTGAGCAGGTTGACCAGCGGCTTGATGCCTCCGGACTTGCGGATCGTGGCTCTGTTGGCGGGTACCTGCGCGAACTCCCCAAGGGCCCCCACCACGTTCACCAGCACTTCTTCGGGCTGATCGGTCAGCAGGCCGACCAGGGTCTCCAGAGCCTTGACCTCCTGAAACCTGAGAGACAAACAGGCAGTGCCATCGATCATAACTGACAAGAGACTGGAGCAGCACGTGTCATTAGCTTTGTAGACGTCACCTCATAAACAGCTTCTGAACAAATGAAAAACGGCATTTGACAGTTTTAATGTTAGTGTAATGGTAGCAATGGTGAAAACACACACATAGGAAAGAAGGAGCCTTCAAAATAAAAGGAATAGTCACTTTCCCAGAACTACTCTGGATTCCAAAAAGTGTCTTGGTTAATAGACAGTTTTCTTTGAAATATGCAAGAAAAGCCTCGAGTCCTCCTGTAATCTGAGGCAACACCCTAGTGAGGGGTCCCGGACCCCATGCTGGGAACCACCGGCCTGAGTGACACGCAGAAGTTGCAGCACTCTCAGCCACATAGTCACAGGAGTTGTACTGTAATCAAGCCGTACAGGCAGTTTTTTCCCACGGGCCGCTCACAGTTGTCCCTGCTACTTACTTTGCATAACCAAGGCTTTGCTGTGGCTTGGAGGCCGTTCCTCCCTCTTTTTGCTGCGACTCTGGCTTGTTTGCCAATGCTATAGAGTGGTGAACTATAGTAAACATTTAAAAAGGATACAACGCGGTCAAAAGAAAAAGAAAAAAAACCTCAACAGACCTCTGATGTACAGTTAAGTCCTACGACAGTTTTTATTCACAGTTACGGTTGCTGGCATCGCGGCCTCCAAGCTATTGGAGCGATAGCCAAGGTCATTTGGTGTTTTTGGTCAGAGTCCACGAGGAGACAGCCTATTCCTGCAAGTGAAAACACTGCTAATGAACAGCGAGGGTGCCAAAGGCAACATCGGCCGAATGCACCAGATCAAACAACAATGGCTTCCCTTTGTCATCGCCGGAGTGTCATCTGCAGCCGACTACAGTCGAATTATACCGTAATCACGTGCGTAACTTTTGATAAATGAACAGCCCGGCCGTGTCTATTTTGGTTCGGCCAAGCCCAGCTGAAGCAATTACGTGATGGCGAGAGTAACATTACACATGGCTGCCTGCGAGCAGGCTTCCACTGCAAACACTGGGCTCCACAACACTGCGGAGCTTATTAGAGCCTGTCCAAAGACACAGGAACCACAGTGCAGCTTCTGTGCGGCCGACGTTTATGATTGATCGCCCGCCTCCCCCTCCGCCCGCATCCATCCGCGCTTGTCGTGCGGCGCGGAAAGATTCAATGCGGCAACTTTAAACCGGCTGAACGGGGATGTTTCAGATGCCCCGACATGCTGAAAAATATGAGGAGGGCGAGATAGCCCCGTGAAAATTGACCCGATTGATCTGGGCAGGGAAAATAGCTGGGCGTTGGATGACTCGGGCGCACGGACCGACTTTGGTGAGGCAAGGAGAGCTATCATTTCGGAAGGCGCAATTGTGGCCGGCTCATCACGGAGCTGGAAGGGAGGTGAGCGGGGATGGAGGAGAGGGTAGCCAGTGGAACTGGAAGCGAACCCCGCAATCTTGACCCCGAACATTACTGCGCTGGCAAACGCCGTCCGGGAACTTGGCGGCCGCCACTTTCCTACCGGCCGAGCGACTCCCTTCGCTCTTTTGTTTTCTCTCTTTTACAGCGTTTCTGTGTGTCTGTAACACCTCGCTATACAGGCTCCAGGGGCCACATGTGGATGCATCCATAAATCTGCGCAGAAATAATGTTCCAGTGTTTCGTACGCAGGCTCTCTGCTGAGGTTTTTTTCCCTTCACACACACATGCACGCGCGTAGCCTTGGCCCAGGTATAATGGAAGCCCTATGAAAAACACAAGCTTATGACAATGTGGCCTTTAAACAAACACACTTAATGTTAGAGTGTAATTATATTTCGGGGGCATCAATCAGCTGGGGTTCGGATGCGTCATTAATCAGCAAAATGGCTAACACGTGCGGCTACTTGTCCTGAACGGAGGTTTCTCCCGCAACCACTATACTGTCCAGACCGCGCAAGCCATCAGTCACATAAAAGAGAAAAACGCTGTTGTTTGCAGAGGGCCACAGAGCCTGTTTCGTTCGTCCATGAACTCCGGGAAAGAAGGAAAGAGAGGGGGGGTAGGGGGATAAAAAAAAAAGGTTACTACACCCTCCGCCTGCCATTATTGCCGCAGCAAAATGTATTCCAAAATGATTTTCATTTCAGTCCGGCGCTCAGGCCGTGATTGATTCTGAAATGAGCGCATGCCCCTAAAACCCTGTTACCATTAGCAGCCTTTCCTCCCTGACAGTAATGGCTCGGCCCCTCCGTTCCAAGCGTTTTGCCTGACCTAGACATTTTAAGTGATTCAAATAAGCCTGAGAGAGCGCGAAAAAACAGATCCGCTTTCACATTTCAAGTGGGCATTAAAAACGTTTGCCGAGCATCACGCTGGCTTCCTCCCGGAGAGGTGGCCAGGTTCACCTTCATTCACACCCAACTGCGCGTAGCATCCAAAAAAACAAAAATACAAAGTCGAAACCGCAAAATGAGCCACTTTATTCATATTACGGCCCGTCGGCACTCTCACTGAGATACTTTTTGTGACATTCTGTATTTAAGGCGAGGGCAACCGGGAGTGTTTTTGAGTGTTTGCAAATGAAGTGTCACTAAACGTGGCTTAGATGTGATTAATGGCTTCATTATAATTATTTCTATTGCTGTTATTATCAGCGGTGGTGGTGGAGCTGCTCTACATAGCAACAGCGGGACAAGTCCCTGAGTGTGGCAGGGAGCCGGCACTGGCAGCAAGCGTGTTGAGCTGCCACATTACTCACGGCAGCTGCACTTAAGTTGTTTTACCATCACCAACGATACCCAACTTGTGCCAAATTCGTGTTATTTTTATAGTCTTTTTTATTTTTTTTTTGAAAATTATCTCAATGTCTGTATGAAACAGACGTCGGTTTCTGACTGCACAGAGGCTACATGGAGCCCCTGTTCATAATCTCTGCGGCCCATTGATCAATTCTGGAAAGAAAAAAAAACATCTACAAAATTAGGGGTTTCACATTAGGGAAGAGTTCCACACCAACCTGGTACCAACTGCGATTTCTCTGAACAATCATTGACTGAATTCATTTGGAGGTTACACTATCACATCCATTTGCCAGCGTTTGGCTTCGCCGTGGCGTTTTGGCAAGTCAGCCCCTTTTCAGAGTTCAGTCACTCCGAAAAGCCTTTGGCCCATTTGAATCGACTGGTGCATTAGTGCAGTTGTGGCGTCTTTTTGTGGAAATGTGATCACTGCCAAACATGCAGAGCAAATTCTTCCCGAAAAAGTCGTTTTTCGGCGCACTCGTAGAAGCACTACAGTGCAGTTTGATTGTGGTCCGATTGAAGTCTGAAGAAATCGCAGAACCAATTGTAATCCAGGTGCATGATAAAGGTTTAACCTGCCACTATTTTGACACAGTCCTTAAACTGAGACAGTGAAAATCTCTCCACAATAATCTAACCTCTATCGCGTTACATTCAAAGCAGACAGCCTTTTTTGTGTTGTCGAGCATGACGTGATTGAAATAATGTAAAAAAAAAATGTCACAGCACAGTGCAAAGTGACCAGGGCCCCTTGCTGTGGTCTGGACCGGGCTACCGCACCACGAGTGTGAACACGGCCTCAGCAGCGATCTGAGGGGAACTTCAAAAGATTAAAAAAAAAAGGGAAGCTGGGAAGTTCAGGTCGACGGAGTAACAGTCGGGCTACTGTGGCCGCATGAAAAATCTCCCCCGAAGTTTTTCCCTCCGTGACATGCCTTAAAGAGATACAGATCTGTCCGTCTCCATAAAGGAATGTTATTGTCATCCTGCCTGTGTGAAGGAATCCTTGCTTAACTCGATGTGGCAGCACACGCTCAGTTCCAGTTGGGAGGACTTAACATAGACTTTAAATGTAGGATATCATTCTGTCAGCTATGATCTATGGAGTGAGGAGAGATCCGTCGGAGTGCTACCGACTCTTTTTCTTGTTATTTTAAGGAATCCACCGCAATTCAACAGCATTAGACCATGAACCTCACAGCATTTAGCATGAAAAAATAGAAAAAAAGACAATGCTTTATTAGCTTTTGGGCTACATTAAAATCAGCAAGGGTTGAATTGAATAATGTGTGACCAAAGTATTTAAATCTATGCATGTGGGCTATATATTACACTGCTGGCCTCACACTGAATAAGAAAATAAATACAGCTAAATCAGTCTTTTTCTGGGGAGCGCGAGTGGAAACGTGTCGGGCTGCCAGGGCATGCTTTGTGGGCATTATTTATTTTAGAGGAGAAAATTACCGACTCAAAAATCATCCGACACCGACGCGCGAGTCAAAAGCCCCTTCCAGAAATGTCACTGCAGGAGAAACCCCGGCTAAATGACACGCAAATAAACCGCTTGCCTCACATGACGAATGATTAAAGGCCGCCGTCAGCCCGTGCTTTCTGTCATTAGGAATTCGCAGTGCGCCGGCTGATTCTTTCAGCGTGCCCACGCTACGCTAGCGGGCCCTTGCTTAGCACGTCGCTCACGTCTATAAAGCCAGCGCGCTTCGCTTTGGTTCTTTGTTAGTGGTGGTGGGGGAAAAAAAAAAACTGATATCCTAAAGCAAACAGCCCCGTAAAAGATCAGAGCAGAAAGAAACCTTACAAAAACTTGACACTTTTACACAAATAATGGCTTCCACCCGGCACGACGGAGCAGGAAAAAGGGAGATATGACAACAGATTGCGAGTGGAAAAAGTGACACGGCTTGTCGCGAATGAGTGAGCGGCCCCTGTGACCACTCCCTGTGAAGTAGCATGACCGTATTCGTGGACGCGAGTCGGCTGAAACCCGATCGGCGCGATTGACTTTGATACATGTGCTGTTAACCACATCAGCTCCGGCAAGCCTGTCCTGAAGGTTATGTGCACATGTGGATGAAATTCGTTTAAACTGGGGATTATTAGACTGCCATCTCTGCGAGCACGGAGGGATTATTGAGAGTCGTTGTTGGAAGACATGTTGCTTGGAGTCATACTCTCCAAAGGAAGTGGCTGTGAGGTGTTCACTGTCTGTGAATTGTGTGTTGAAGAGTTTCAGGGAGGGACGTAGAGCCACCAGCCACATAATTATCGTAATATCACATCTGGATTATTACTTTTAAAACAAATTACACCAACTGTTAATTGATTCTTAGATGCATGTCAATTGATTATAAGTTTTTTCAGTCGAATAAGGAGCCAGGGGTGTTGATATCAGAATTTTCCTGAAGCACGATCACCTGTCTCACTGACGCCTTTGCAGAACGAGCTGAAGGTGACTCCGAATATTGCTGCCAGGCTGCACACGGTGGGCGAACTTTTTCGATGATAGCAATAGTGCGATTTTCTATGAGATGCACAAAACATGGTGCTGTTAGATTTTCAGTACTGGGAGTTTAAGACTAATAAAAAAAAGAAGATCCCACTGGTCTGAAAGCACAAAAACATGCACGCAGTTCTATTTTTCATTCGAACTTCGACTTTCCAAAGTGGGCAGTGTTCCTGCTCTGCAGTGGTCCGTGTCTAAGTGGCGAAGAAGCGACGGGATCATGGGAAGACGAGGCTCGGCGATGCACGTGGTGACCGAAGGCCGACCTGGCGCGGTTCGATCCAACAGATGAGCTCCCGTAGCTCAAACTGCGGCAGAAGTTTAATGCTGCTTCTGACAGACGGGCTGTTCTGGCTGACCGGTGTATCACCTTGCAAAACGGCATCACACTGTTTCGTAATACTTTGGGTTCCGTACCGCAGCAGTGGGACACAAATTGCCAATTTGCAGCTAAATGAACAAGGTCAAACTCTAAATCGGAGCATACCTGGCAACATTCTCCGTGCTTATGGAACATTTCCAAATGGCCCTGGTGGCAGCAGCCAGAAGCTGCTTGTTGTCCGCCTTGCTCAGCAGTGAGACCAGCGGTTGCAGACCTTTGTATTTGCGCACCAGGTCACGGGTTTGCTTGTCCTCAGCACACTGCACAAAAATCAGAAGGTGAGATGGACAATAATTCAACTGCAGTCGAAAAAACAAGCAAGCAATAAAGGGAACGTCTGCCATCATCTTTTCATGTTGTTTTATCACGTACCTTGAAGATTGCACTGGCGCAGTGCATCTGCAGCTCATCGTTGTCACTGCTGAGGTTCTTCACCAAATCTTTGATCATCCCTTCAGTCTGAATGGCAGTCCGGTAGCTCTCCTGCACGTGACATCGGAGGCTTGGAATTAATCTTTTACCAACACTGTATTTAAACTGGCTGAGTTGTTTAGGAAAGTGAAACGCTGAGGAGAGAAAGGTTCTTGGTGTCCACCCACAACTAGCAGATCCCTGCGGGTGTGACAATGGTTTCACGGGTCATTCAAGGCTGGTATCGGTCTGAATGCAGCTCTGTTGAATGCAACACTGGAACATTCAGCACATGCTGACTTTTCACTCAACTTTTCTCTGATGTCAGAGAAGGATGTTGTCTTTTGCAATCAAATGAAATAATTGACATAATCTCAAAAGAAACAAAAAAATGTAAATATTCAACAATTATGACACATGTTATTAATCATTATCATACCTGTTGATTTTGAGAAGAACTTATCACATTACAGCAAAGTTTTGTCTGTGAGTACTTTTCAGGGTAACCAGGTGACTATTGGGCGAACCAGAGCTTTCAAAAGTGGTCTGGAAAAATACAATAATCATAAATCAGGATCTTGGAGAGGTGAAGTGAATAATGTCTTGTAACAATTGCAGCTATCAAGAGGAAAGATGCATGAGTCAGAGAATAAACAGCCAGTTGTTGAGGATGATGTGTTGGACACTGTGATGATTGCAGCAGGGAGCTGCAGACTAGCCAGAGCAGCCATGCAGGCCCCCCCCTTTTTTTTTTTACCACTGAAAACAACTCCGGTGGAATGAAGGGTTCTGGTCTGACTGGCCATTTTCTTCCACGTCGATGCTCTTTTTCTGTCATTGACCCCGAGAAAGGGTGTCAGGGGGATGCACTGTGGAAACCAAAGCAGTCGCCATCCTCTGGACAGTGTTGTCTTGGGAAAAGCCTTGGATCCTGGTCTTCACCTAGACATTAGCTTGACAAGCACCACCTGTCCAAACATTGGTGAGGAGCAGCCTGTGTGAGCAGCATCCCCCTGACGGTAGAGGCCTCTTTCAGTGGGATCGTCCACTCCCGTCACCCTGCCAACGTTATTTGGGGATGGTTTCGAGAGAAATTATAAAAAGTTCAAGGTGTTTACTTTGCCCCCACGTTGCTCGGCTGCTTATTTTGCAGCTCCTGACACCACAGGACACTTCTTCAGGAGCTAAAGATTATTAGGACGGTGGTTTTAATACCATGGCTGGGCTGTGACCGGTCCTCACCTTGGAGGCGCACTCCTGCAGGGTTCCCACCACGGGGATGAGCATGTTCTCATGCGGCGACTTGAGCAGGCGTCCCAGCAGAGGGATCCCCCCGGCGCTGCGGATGGCCTCCTTGTTCTTGGTGCTCTTGCTGCAGCTCCACAGCGCCAGGGCCCCGCAGCGGGCCACCTCCACGTCCTTCTCCTGGTTCGCGGTCAGGTCGGTCAGATTGGGAACGCAGTCCAGCAGCTTCACCTGAGCGAAGGGACAAAACAACTCCCAGACTTGTGTGCGGATAAACACAAACATTAAAAAAAATGGCCGCGAGCGGGCTGCCAGACCACATGTGTTTGGACAGAAAAACCTCCATACATGCATTTAGACAAACTCAGTGAACCTGACATTAATTCAGGAGCTGAATTCAAACGTTTGCGCGCAAGATCGGGGGCGATAATGGATGGTTCCAGATGGGAACAGCACGTTTTTGGACGTGATTAAGGGCGTAATTAAAATTCTATTACCACTGGGCCTGCGAGGATGAAAACACCAGAGATGCTAGGGAGTGGAAAACTGTCGGGATGGATGTTGACGTTAGGCCTGAAAAGCCCAGTGAGACGGTTTATGGCCATCATTCAGGGTTCTAATCCATAGTTCCTGGCCAGTGAGACAGAGCAGGCAAAGCTATTACACACAGCAACAGTTCAAAGGTGGTCTCCGAGCATAGCGTGAAATTAATCTGCCTCCGTGAGTGACTTGCACATGAGAACATCCGATTCGGGGCTGAGGAAAATATACAAGGCTCGGAGGCTTTAATCACAGGTCCCTCTGTCAACAAACATGAATGCAGGTCAGAGGAGGTAGGAGACATTCTATCTGTTTTGCCCAGCGCCCACTCAGTGGCTGCTATCTGGCGTCCACCGGATGGCGTGGAAACACACAGCCGGGACTGATTGAACGACCCCAGGCTTCGGCGCAGTCTTTTTTTTTACAATTTCAAACGACATTAATGTAAGGATCTCAAATAAAACACCACGCTGTTTTCTCCAAGTTTCCAAGGTGTCTGTGGCAAAAGCGCGAGAACGGCTCGCTCTGAATCACCAACTAGCTGACACGCACATAAACATCAGCTGTTTTAATGGAAACTCTGCCACAGCGGTGCCAGCGCAGAGAGATCAGGTTCTACACTTTCTCAGCCCGTGCTTCATATCCCCTGCGCTTGAGAATGTTGCATGAAACCACACTCGGTTCAATTTATTCCCACATGGGTGAACGTAGGTGGTGATGGAGAGTCATAATTTTTCAGAACTCTTCATTTGAAAGCCATGCGCATCCAAAAAAGAGCTGTTGCGTCTCCGACAAGACGTCGACTTTCAAAGAGGAAGGACAGAAAAAGACTCAAAAGAACACACAAACAACAACGCTTCATCAAAGTCTTTATCCAAACTTCAGGGGGCCACCGACCAGGAGCCCTGATCTCCACAGCCAGAGCTAAAAAGTTCTATTTCTGCATCCGGCGACTCACCAGTTTTTTGATGCCACCATACTGCCTGACGGTCCGTCTTGCCCTGCGAAACCTGGCCACGTTGGCGATGGTCTCGGCGGCCAAAGCCTTGAGGTCCTTGACCGGTGAGTCCAGGATCCTCACGATGCTCTGCAGGCCTCCCATGTCGACGATGGTGCGGCGGATCAGCATGTTGTGGCTGATTTTCCTCAAGATTTTCAGGGATCCAATCTAATCACATGGAAGATAAAAAAAACAAACACACACAGTGAACATTCACAATACTGTTTAAATTAACGAGAACCAAACTGTTGTGATTCAGCCAACATGAGGCCTCCATCTGCACTTCACTACATTCAAGTGGAGTTTAGTAGCTCCATCCACTGACAGCAGACAGGACAAAACACAGTAATAAAAGCAGGTTAAAAAGCACCCAGACATGTCATTAGGCAAACTGGAGAATAATTGCAACCCTGTGTCTTTAAAGGCATTGCTCTCTGCCCGCCACTGGTGTTCCTGCAGCTAAAACACAGGCTGGCACACACGGCCAGCTCTGCACATGCCCGCAGGCCATCCAGGTCCCGCTTTGGCAAGGCTACTCACTTTGCATTTGACTTCATCTGTATCCAGCAATTTAATGAGGACTTCAAGGCCACCTACGTCCCGGATGGCCAGTTGGCACGTTTCTTGCATCAGATTAAATTCCATCATGGCGCAGAGAGTGAGCACGGTGGCTGTCCGGTCGCCCCCCTGGAAAACAAAAAAAAGAAAAGAGAATAAATAAATAAATAAATAACCAAGCCAAACATGAGCGAATTAGCAGGGGAGAGAAAACTGAAAACTAAGCAGACGTTTGGAAAAGGGAGGAGGATACAAACCCCCCCCCGCCCCCCTCTCCCCAGCACTCTTTCCTCCTCGCCCCGTGTTGCTCCCCTGCATAATGCTACCCCTGCTGGGGTTGTTTTGTTTATACCACAGCCTTGTACATGTTTAGCTTTGTGGCAGTGAACACTGATGGAAACACATTGCCTGCTAAAACAGGACTCCAGGGGCCTGAAACCATTAGACGCTGCCCTTCACACACACACACACACACACACACACACACACACACACACCATTAGCATAGAGACTAACGATGACTTGGCTTTTCAAAGACCTGCTCTGTTTTGACAGTTGCTATATATACACACACATATCATTTTGAACCTGCACCCCAGTGATTAGCTACTTAGTAACTACAACATCGCTCAGTCAACAAGCGGTTTGAGGGCGGGAAATGTCGACTTTCAACTCACTTGCTGTTTCCTCATGATGCCGAGATTTTGGACAGCGCACCGAGGACACCTACAACCATAACTTCATAACTTCACCCATCTCGACAACAGCAAAAACACGGCGTCAACGAATACGGCTTTCAATTTAGTCCTTTCACGCAATGTTCCCAAACTTTTTTCGAAGTAGGGTTGTGGTTCCCACTTTTTTTTTTTTTGCTTTCGTCTTTTGGAGATCTCACAGGCCTGATATTATACGGACCGCATGGATGAATCGACGATATGTCCTCACTGTGGACAAACGTTGACAGCGCTGTGGTACTCGTCTTTGGTTAGCGCAGAAAGATGGCTAACTTTGGGAGCGGCTGGGAGAAAGAGGCAACGTGAGCGGTTTTAGTTTGGAATCGTACAAACTTCACTGACATGCAAAGGTCTTGATGATGAAGGGGGGTGGCAAATCAGAAGTCAGATAAAACAGAAGGTCATGGTCCCCGTGCAGCGGTTAGCTGCTGTAATGCTAGCCCTGCTACATAGCTTTGGTATGCGATACTGAAAGTGCAAAAATCTGGCAACCAAACACTCACATTTTCACTGTGGCTACAAGTTGCCACAGATAGAATCCTCATTTAGAGCATTCAAGGCTGCCGATATTGTTCCAAGCTTCAGAAGGCATTATCAGCAGCACACTTCACAAATGCACCGACACTTTTGGAACATCCGAAAAAGATTATTCCGACCCAACACCAGAATGCTCCCTGTCTTGCTCACAGCTCCCCATATAAGTAGAAAATAGCCCATCACTGTTGCTGCACTGAAGGCTGCGCCAATAATGTGTTTCATGCAGATGGCGGGGGCCGGCTCATCAGCGCGGGCCTATACCACAGTCTCAAGTGGTGTTTGATCATATCTCCCGCACAAAGCAACGCTCTGACACAGCAGGATAACGGCCACATGTGTTCTCCATATCGTGACGCTCGCCTAAATGTGAACCATTTGCCCATTAACAGCAGTGGATCTACTGCTTCCTTTGTCTCCTGCGTTCTCACTCTTCAAAGGATTCGGCAGGCGAGCTTCGTACCTTGTAAAAACAACCGGGGGAAGGAAAAAAAAAAGAAAAAAAGGGAGAAAAGCTATGTTTGGGAGCGATAGCCGGGAGAACCGAAAACACATCATATGCTTTCGTTTTCGTTAGCTTTGGTCTTGAAGTATTGTCGACATTCTTTAAAACATTGACAACATCTGACAATCTTTTACGGTGAGAGATCTTTGACTCTCGCCGGGCAACGACGGGTGCAGATGCTCAACATGGAACGCATTCAACCATCATTCGATCTCTGAACAAGAGATTCAAAGTCGTTTGAGAAGTTTCATACTCTGCCGTCCTGGGAAAAGAGTCGTGCAATATCTTTTGCTGGCTCTCACTCCACAGTTTGCAACAGGTTGACGACAGTGTGTTTTAGCCTGTTGCGTTCCCGTGTTTGACCCAAACTTGTTTTGCAGACTTCGCAGACACGTTACAAGCATGAGGTCGAGCTCCCCAAAGATACTGGGCAAATAGATTTTTGGACCGGCGACAGAAGAAGAGAGAGAAACAGTCGAAGGATCAATAAAATCATCACATTTTATCTGCTCAGGGGGGGGAAAAAAGGAACATCCAACGCAAAGTTTAAACTGCTGTTGCCAAAAGTTGTGAAGATGTTTTGCACCAATCCAAAAGCTGTCAACCTTGACATTCCACCGCAGAGAAGAGCCGGGGCGGCCAAAGATAACAGGATTCGCCCTGTCTGCATCGTAAACATTGTACTGAGGTGAACTTGCTCTATAGAAGTCCATCACGTTTGCACATCCGAGGGGCTCCAAACAACGCCTGATGTCGTCCTGAACACATTTATTTGAAAATTTTTACCAGTCAGCCTCGTTGTCAAGAGATCTCTTGCCTGACAGTAACAGTGCATAAAGTTTACTGTTGTTTGATTCATGCTCATTATTACGCAAAGCATCTTAGATCGTCCAACAGTAAGAAGATAAAAATGCGACATCTGTATGGAAAAACCGCATCATCAAAAAGGAGCTGAAACGTAGTCAGAGACACAAGGATGCTCTCCATTGTCTCTTTGCTTACAGCAGGTGTCGGCGCACAACAGACTAAACGGCAGACGCCCCCACACTGGTGAATGGGGCTCTTATACTAGTGAGGTTCCTCTGCAGCAGCAGGACAGACTGCGCAGATGGAGACTGTCCTGTCTGCGCCTCAGCACGCCTGTAAATCACAGCCTGTGTGCGAGAGCAGGGACGGGGTTAACAGGGCTGTCGGTGATACCCCGTTGACCCCCGGCGCCTCATTCTGGGCGATTTCGCGTTTTGGAGACGAAAGGGGCTGCCAGCAGGGGTGAACACGCATATTAAGCACGGGGCTCGCTGGGAGCTCAGAGTGTGTCTGCGATTCTGGACCGGTGACAGGTGGACTGGGGCCACGGACACAGAGCTCAGTGTGAGAGAAGTGTTGTGTCTTGGCCGAGGTTGGAAGGCACAGAGGATGCATGGCTTCTCATACTTGTCTGGCGTCCTGACGGCCCGAGCCAGCCTCTATCTGCAGCTCGGTTCTGGAAAAGGTTCTGCAGGGACACGATGAATGATTACCTTTTGTTCTCTGCTTCAGCTTGGACACCAGATCTCCCATGACATAAAACCTGATCACTTAATGGGCCTAACCGGCATTAAAAAAACAAGCACAACACGCTGAGCACACGTCTAGCCGGGCCTCGGGTTTGAGAAGGAGTCGCTGGACTCACAAGAATGCAATTATTCCTACTAGAGAAGTTCTGCCGATTAGGCGAGCTGTAAATGCATTAAGAACACTTAAAATTAAATGTTTCAGCTCAGCATCGAAAGTGCCTAACTACTCAGAGTGCAACATAATTAGGTACAAATTCACTTCTGCTGAGGGAGCGAGCTGGTACTGGCCTTTGCAGGCTGGAGACAGGATTAGTTTTTAGTGCTGCAATTAGCAGAATGGCTCTCTGGAGGGGGAGCGCGGGGCAGGGCGGCAGTACTGTGACTGCCCACCAGAGGGGGGGCAACCTTGACGAGGGGCTCCCACGTGTGCCTTGGCTTGCCAGATCAGCCCTGATATGTCATAAGGTTTGTAACACGGTGTCAAAACTCTGGAAGCGCATGACTCATGTGAGAAGCTTGAAGGGGTTGAGGTGAGAAATGTGTTTGTTTGTTGCAAAAGAAAATGGGGAGGGGGAAAAAAAGGCCATTTTCTGGGGAGAAAGACGCAGATTGTGAAAATGTTCACAGGGCATATTTGTGACTTGTTTACCTGCTAACGAGTAACACATTGCACATCAGACACAATATTTATATCTGTGAGAATATGAAAATTGCTTTGTGTTTAGCAAGCCACAGGCCAGGCTAACTGACAGCAGCTGGTGTGCGCTGGCTTTATTTAAACATGGACCAAAATCCTCAAATTATATTTCTTGGCGCGGTGGCTAAATTTAACATGTGAGGCTGTTTAATGTTGTTTAGTCGTGACTAGTAAAGTGACCCTTTAGCCTCCTCGGCACAGTTGTTCCTCAGTTTGCCTTGTTTCCACAGTTTTTTTACTGCAGCCCGGTGCTATAAATGTGCGGTTATATCTGCAGCATACGCAGCATGACAGAGTGGAACAAGGCCTGCGAATTATGTTAAAAAACTCCTTTTCCATGTCAGTGTGTTACAGAGATCCACACACACACACACACACACGCACGCTCGTGGTTGACGCATGCTCACACTTCAGTCTGAGCGTGTGTTGCAGTCACACAGGCGCATATTTCCAGTTACGCAGGTATAAAAACAAACAAATAGGAGCCCTGGGCAAATATTCCTCCTTAAATAACATGAAAACACAAAACAGAACATCCATGTGTCGCTTGATGAAAGTGTTAAACAAACGGCTGTCTATCGTGCGTGTGGGGGTGGGAGAAGAAGAAGAAGAAGAAGAAGAAGAAGAAGAAGAAGAAGAAGAAGAAGAAGAAGAAAAAAACCTCCTCCTAAAATAAAACAGATATTTAACTTGGCTCACGGTGAGTTTCTGCGTCTGATGGTAATGATATTATAAAATGACTACTGGACAAACCCCATAAATAACTGTAGCTGGTGTGGTTTCCAGACAGATAGAAAGCTGGGACATGTTGGTTACGGCCCTGCTGCATCTTGTCGAGGGCAGGGACACACGCACACAAAACCCCTAAAGCTCACGCCACAACCCCAGTGAAAAAGTACAAAATATACAGACCAATGTCGTGCTTTTTTTTCCCCCTTCTTCTTCTTCTTCTTCCCTCAATCTGACACTGCCTCTTTCATATCATTTACATCTTCCCCTTTTTTTTCCCTCTCTGGAAAGCAATAAGAGCCTGCTTTTAGAGTGGGAATTTCCTTTCATTATATTCTATTTTCAAAGCTGAAAATACCTACGGAGCGAAAAAACTTCAAAAAGACATTCAGTTAGAAAGTCAGAGGCCAAATTAGTGAGAGCTGAAAATCCCACAGTGCATAAAACAGTGGTTCCTATAGTCTTTATCCTTAGAACGCCCCCCAGGTTGCCTCTTAGACAGCCTGCGGACCCCCTCTTGAGCCCTGGTTTTCCAAAAGCTTTACGGTGGAGCCAAATATTGACACTTACTCCCACCGACAAACAAAAGCTGTGGTCTGCAGATTAAAGCAGCGGGCGGTTTACCGGATCTGCTTTGGATTGTGGAAAAGTGTTTCATTCTGGTTGTCCAAATCGAATTTTGACAACCCCGGAGCAGGCAAAACCTCGGGCCTCCCTCTGCGATGTCTTGCACCATCCCTGTGACTGGGAACTAGTGGTATAAAAATATAGGATTATATACAATTACATAGCGACAGCTTTTTGGATTTAACTGCATTCGGGGGGGAGAAAAAAAATCTACAGGGTTCAGTGCGCAAACCCAGCCGATTCCTTTCAAAATAAAGCGAAACCTGTTGTCACTGAAGCTGTCCGAGTGATACAGTCCAGATAAAGAGATAATGGGCGCGCTTGAATGCGGCAGGATAATCTGCAAAGTCAAGTGGTCGGAGGTATTCCCAGCCAGTCTGGGTCAGCGTCGCTTCGTTGTCCTCCTTTCTTTCCCCGCGGTGTTTTGACACATTAATATCCACCAGATGCCTTGTCAGGCCTATCACAGGCGCGGCGCTTCACTTTTTTAATGCCTCTGCGGTGTGGGCAGAAACAGCACGTACAGCTGCTGCCATCAGACGCTTTGGCTCGGGCCCGTGTCAGAGCAAAAAAAAACCAAGAATCCACCAGCGTCAGCCAACCACTTCAATGAGCGCCTTCCTGCAAAAAGCCGTGCTTTCAAAAAAAAAAAAAAGGGGGGGGGGGGGGGCCGACCCCCCCCCCCCCCCCCCCCCCCCCGACCTCCGCTTCATTTCATCCGACATGGGCCCTGTCACTGAGCGCGCCTCCCGTTTGACTGAAGCAGAATGGACAGGTCTGGGATTATGTCATAGGAAAATTACCTGCGGTGTTGTGAAGTTCTCCCGCACGTCCAAGACTAAATATTATTTTCCACTCACTTCACTTCTGAGGAGGGGTTTAGAAATTCGACTGCTGATTCAGGTCAGCGTCAAAATTCCTGCGCGGGTGATGGAGGAGGAAGGGGGGTGGGGGGGGGAGGAAAGAGCACGCTCTTTACTGTTTCCCCTCATCGGGCCTGCCCTCGCCTGCAGTAGCACCGTGCTCTCTGCTCGTATCACTGTTTTGGCATGAAATCCATCCGGGGCGGAGGGGCGGCGGGGGGGGAACCAGCGGTACGGGAGGAGTGTTGCTCTCATACCTTGAGATACTTGACCAGTTTCTGGATCTGCCAGTATTCGGAGGGCAGGTCCGTGTTGCTCTCCGGACGGCGCTCAGGCTGCTCCTCTTCCTCGTCACTCTCGCTGGAACTCTCGCTGAAAAGTTCCACTGGCATGGCTCCTGCTGAGGACTTACTGAGAAGGGAGACAGAGAGAGAGGGGAGGGGAGGGGGGGGGAGGGGGAGCAGACAGATGAGAGTGTTGCAGAGACAGACAATACAAATCCAGACAAAAGGGGGATGGAATTCGGCACCGGGGCGATGTCTTTTCCGGTGTTTGGGATTGGAAAAACAGCCAGGTCGTCCCACACAAGGAGCCCCATTAAGGAGCTTGCAAGTTTCAGGTTTGAACTTCCTTCAGAATACAGATTGGAATAATGTCATGGGGGGGGGGACTGGGGCCGTCATCATATACGGAGCGCAGGCTGTTGTCCATGCAAACTGAAATGCAGATGGCGTTTGAGAGTTGCATGGGCCGCTCGGATCGCTGTATCGCAAAAGAATGGGGCACTGCGGAGCAATGAAATTTGGTACACGATCAAATGGGGCCGCTGAGACGCCGTTCCCATGTACGTGCAAATAGCATTTCCAGGGGAGCGTATCATCAGAGGGAGCCGTTTCCTGGATGCGGCGCGATAAACACCTGACGAGGCCTTTTCTTTTTTTCCCCCCCAGCAGCCTGCCAGGTGGACAGTGTCCTGGGTGGGTGTGAGTGTGCCTGAGCGAATGGTCCCCCCCCCCTCCGGAGTTTTATTGCATGCAAACGACATCCAGCGAGGAGCCCCCATCAGTGGAGAGGGGCTACAATCAACCTTTGTTGATTTATTACGCCAGCAGTCTGTATACATTGGCAGGTGGAGACAGCTGGAGGGGATGTAACAGTCGGGAGGCCAGAGAAGGAAAAGAAAAAAGGTCTTTAACATGTGTACTTGTTCAGAACAATGTGAGCAATGTTTCCACGACAGACACCCAAAAATCTACTTATTGCAGGTGGAAAACCTGCATGTAGCACCCAGCAATCTGCACCAAAACAATAAAACTACACAAACGTTCGAATTCTTTGTGGCAAGTTTTGTCACTCCATTCCTCACACGTGATTTACTTTTCCTGCTTCCTTCCCTCGTCTCGAGTCACTTTTTCCACACTTCACTGTGATTGTCTTGATGTATTTAGGATGCGGGTGTCAAACTCATTGGAAGTTCAGGGGCCAAACACTGCCCACTTGTGCCGGATGAGCAAAGCAATAACCATGTAATCACTGAACAGCTTTTTCCCATAGATTAGGTGCAAAAAAGGCTTCTTGTTTGTTTCTTCGCTCAACTCTTGACCTCATATGCAGGATTTGTGAAGGAGTAAGAGAAAAGCTACACGTGCACAGGGAGAACTTTGCCAGTTCTGCACAGGAAGCCTGGCTGTGAGGCGAGAGCCCGCGCCACGACGCCCCCTGTGCTGCACCGCGCTTTGGGTTACCGAAACAACGACGCCCTCTGAGGGCCTGATCATGGAGGACGAGGGTCCGCTCACATTTTCTGCGAGGAAAAGCGTCCAGGTAACGAGGAGACAGAGAACTCGGCCTTCATCTTGCTCTTGGCTCCCGCTCTGGCCCTCTTCTTCTCCTCCCCGGGGCTTTCGCGGGCTCCCTTTTCCTCCGCGTTGCTGTAACGACATGAAATAGGAGTCTTTATGACAGCCTCCATTTCGAAAGCCATTATTTTTTCGAACATAATCATTATTTAACGACTGGAGACAAGGGTTCAGCGGGCATTTCTTTCGGAGCGATCGAGAAACTTTTATCTGGAGCCAGATCCTCCTCCTCCTCCTCCTCAGATGGGTACAGTTATCATAAGGTACAGCTGCAACAGCTCAGCCCTCGCTAGATCTATTTATCAATCAAACACCACATGTGATGGATCTCTTTGGGGCTTTTTTCCGAAGCTTTTTTCCGAACTTTCGGGTTTGTAATTGGCTCGACGGTGTTTCCGCCCTTTGAAGCATTTATTAACTCGGATCATTGTGTATTCAGGAATATTTGCACTTACCCTGAAGTTTATAAACCATATAACTACGTCTTTATAATGCGAGACCGCTGCCAGACACACTGAGCACATGTGCTTCGGGGCTTGGCATCCGCTGTCATCTGAACGCTCATCTGCTCCGCGAGAGGGATCGCCGCCACGCTTGGCGCGAGGGAGCCCGGCGATATTTCAAGGGCCCGTCCCGCGAGGGGGAAATTATCACGTACCCGCATGCAGACAAGAGACTGAGATTCCTCCACCTCGGACATGGCTCGTATTTCTTCGCGCCGCCCGCCTTGTTTGGCGCGTGCTGCCGTCTCGCCCTCTCATGCGCATACTTTTCCTGTTGCTCGTAAGACCTCTGGGGCTGGCCTTGTTCCTCTGCATCAACCGGTTCCACATGCTGGATCTTTTGTGTTGATGGAAGTTCTTGAACTGCAAGATCCTGCATGGTGAGGAAGGAAGGGGGCGGAAAAAAGAACAAGAAAAAAAAAGCCAGAAGATGAGGAGGGAGGAAAATGGACCGAATTTATACAACAAATTTAGAATGGTCGAATTCGACTTAATCTGGTTGCGAATTCCTCCAAATGATGTTTATTGAATTAAAAAGTCATTTGGATGCTTCGTATTCCTGAAGCCGTGCGCTGGATTTTCCAGGCATCCTCCGCAATGACTCCTCTGCGAATGATTGTGTTTCAATCCATATTCATGTCTGACGAACCACCTGACTAAATACTGGACTCCATCTCCATTGTTTTTCCTTTTGATTTCTAATACCAGAAGGAGAG
>JAUESF010000002.1:14007050-14028015 GCA_032274765.1 Malacoctenus tetranemus
CTTCAGAGTGTTGTTCAGCATGGGGGTGAGTAGAAAATGAAGGTACATCATTGTTTGGGTGTACTATTCCTTTAAGTCAGGATAAAGTCCGATTTCTCCGAGTTCTAATTGAAAGGCCTGATGATAAGGCTCTGTGGGTGACACCGATCTGTTTTTTAAGGTGGGTGGGGGGGGAGCTCCAGTGTCGGGTTTCAGGGCGAGGCGGCAGTAAGCTGCAGCCGCGGCCGTGTTGACGGCGGCTCCGTCTGCCCACAGCGACGGATTCCTGCCGTCCTGCCTGTTGATCAGATAACCGCCGAGCTGCACGACGGCTCCGCACGCTTCGGTGGGAGGTGACGGAGCCTGTCGGAGCAAGAAAAGGAAAAAATGGAGGGGGGGGGTGAGCATTCAATGGGCTCCGCTGCACATCTGATCACAATCAATTTCATATTTAAGATCAGACGCCGACGGCGCCGACATGAGGCGTCAGTCGCTGCGTTTTTTGTATGAAGGAGGAACATGTTTCAGGTCATGGCTTGTATTAACAGGCCTTTGGCACAGCAGGTTTAGAGAAGGCAGAAATATATCAAAAGGTCTATCAAAGGTCAAAGCAGAGTGAGCCGATATGAGTCAGTAGCATCACCACAGCTGGAAGTAGAGCACTTATGGACTTATACAGACTAATACACAGTTTTTAAGATCAGTAACACAATACAGCCAGTCACTGGTCTCTCCTAAAATTGAATTGAAAAAGATTAAACACCAATTGAAATGAAAAAATGTCCGCTCTCTACGAAGCCTCCTCTCGGTGTCGTCGAAGGGTTGCAGCAGCAGTGGACGCCTGGCCGAGTCTCACCCGGCAGGAAGTGCAGACGCCCTCTAAACCGGGCCAGCCTCACGTCAGAATCGTCCACTTCCATGGGAGTCTTGCTTCACTTATGTTCGTCTAAGTTCGAGCTTGTTTCTGAGTCAGAAAGTAGCACAAAAAGAGCCGGCCACCCCACCTGACACGCTTGAAAATATAAAACGTGTAAAATGCATTAAAATATCATTGCGTGCTGCTAATCTGCTGTAGCTATCAATACAGCGACCACTAATAGGCCTGTGGACCTGCAAGTTTTAGCTTTGGACTCTGGACTCGATTGCTCTGACACTGAGGTGAGCGCTGCTTCACTCAGAAGTAAATCCAGTTCTAAGATTTATTCTCACTTTAGCTGTGTAAAGTAATCCCTTTACATGGAAACTATTTACACTGCATGTTTAAACATTTAACAGAGACTTTCCTTCTGCTCCACCGCAGAATGTAAAAAATGGCATGTAAATTCTCTTTCACACACTCACTTTCACACGCTGTGCCAACTTGCTGCTGGTAATTCTGCCTCCCGCCACACCGAACCCCGGGGCGAGTCCCTACATGCAGCTGCCAGCTTCCCCGCTAAAGCTCCGGAGTTTAGGGAGGATGACAAACAAGAGTGTTTACAAAACTGAACTTCCTGTACAGTAAAGCAGCTTAACGGCTCTCCTCTGTCGGGAAAGTGTGTAATAAGTAGAGGTGGAGTAGGGACGGTGGGAGGGTGGGGATCTGGACCTGGATGCTGCAGCAATGACAAGCGAGGAGGGGACCGCCTGGGAAACTTTCATCGTCCAGTCGGATCGACCAATGAGTGCGTTCCTCCTGGCAGGCTGAGCGGGACGTGTGTTGGGGCTGCAGCCGGGCGGGTGCGTAACCCCGTTTTCCCGTCACCCCGAATATTTCCGGTTGCTAGGGAAAGAGGAGGTATGAGGTGGGAAGGGTGGAGGAGGGGGGGGGGGAGGTGGAGGATGGGTGACAATGCCTCAATTCAAAGCATCGCTGAGTGGTGCCCCTCAAACATTCAGGGGAACTCACCTCATTTAAATACCACTCGTCTGAAAGTGATTGATGTGACAAAGCGCTAAGAGTGGACGGATGTGATGCTGATGCTTCTTATTCACTGAAGGAGGGACGCAGTAATACAACTTCATGTAGAGGGAGTAAAAGTACCACTACTGGCCTTTGGGTACCTCCCAAAATCATGTACTTATTGGAATACTTACTAAAGCAATTTCAGTTCTAGTATTTGTTTTAAAACTGAGATTTATAATAAACTCTTTACCTACACTGGTGCTTTTCCTCGGTTTCTTTCCTACTCTCATCTTTCTGTATCGTTTATTTCTGCCTTTCCACCCTTTCTCTGCCGCCGCCGCCTCCACTCTCCTCCACATTCCACACATACTGGACACGGTGCACGTCCATCACTTCCTCCGTCTCCTCCAAGCAAAGTAAACGGCACCAGCTCCTTCCACGGAGCTACGCGGAAAAAATCCTCTCAGGTTCACGTAGTTTGGTACAAATGCAGGGAAAAAAAGGGTGAACAAATAAGATTGGGCAGCTGAGCCTCAACTCTCAGGGTCCCTGAGCCGAGTGCAGTCGCACGGTTCAGGGTTCAGAGACCAAAAACTTCATTTTGCTTCAGCGCCACCTGCCCGCCTTTTTTTGTGTAGTTCCTCTCTGCCCACGGATCGGACAAACGTCCTCCCTCTCGACCTCATTCCAGCCGAAGGCCTCGCGTCGGTCAAACCGCATTCGGTCCGGGCTGGAAAACAAGTGACTGTGCTCGTCCAGAGGGAGCGGCCCGGCTGGTGACCTCCGCAGATGCTAAACAAAACCAAACAACCAGAACCCTTTTTTTAGGGCCGTTCTGGAAATGATATCAAACCCCGCTGGCACTGGAGGGAGAGCACGCTTCAAGCTTTACTCGGACGCTACATAAAACTCCTCCAAGCGCAGGGAGGGCAACAACAACAGTGAGACACGGAGACATCTTGAACGCTCCCTGATAAGGGCTTTCTTGGAAACAACCTCCCTCGTCTGAAAAAAAAAACAAACCCTGATAAGTCTTCATCGGTCAGCGGAGGAGTGACGCTCTGTCATGAACGTTGATGCTCTGATGACTGTCAAGCAACAGTTTTGGAGCAACTTTCACATGATGAACAAATCAGACTTGTCCTGAAACTTCATCCCACCCTCCCCCTCCCCTCCTCTTGCCTCCCCCCCTCTTGCTGCCAAAAAAGCGCCAGTGTTTATGAGTTTCTCCTTCAGGCTGAAAATGTGACGACTCAGCAAACCGGCAGCTGCAGGTGCGCATGAGAGCAAACGCGCGAGGTCACGGCGGAGCCGTCACAACAGAGAGGAGCACGGCGGAACGGCGCGAAGGCCGAGACCGCTCGCTGACCTTTCAGCTTCGCCTTTGAACCCTCCCGCCCCTTCACTTAACCTACGCCTAACCATCATATAGGGGGAGCCAGTGAGCGTGTGAGGGGGGCTAAAGAGGGATACAGCTCAGAATACTAGCAACACTTTTAGAGACGAGCCAAACACTTTAGTAGGCTTGAATTTTGTTGGTCTCGCGTTGATAATTGTGACAAACGTCACCCGGGTCACCACACAACAGTGACACATCTAACGCTGTCACCCACCTCTCTCTCTCTGGACGAAGGCAAAACATTTCAAGGACACCCAGAGAATTGAGACAGTGGCAGTGAATACGTTCTGATAACCCAACGTACAATTTCACTAACAATTAGATTAGATTGCAAGAGTTGGTCCGTCGGGAACACGCAGCACGGGAGAATCAGTCTGAAGGAGCAGTGTTTTCTTGCTCGTGCTCTCCTTGACACGACCAGCACTGACCTTGTGGTTTGGGGCGTGCTGCCGTGTCACGGTCGCCAACATGAGAACAGTGAGAAAACGCATCATCGGGAAAGGGATTTCCAAGGGGGGGGGGGCAACAAATTTGTGATGTTGGGAAGTTGTAAAGCCAGCAGGTGGGAGACGCTTGATTTAATCCCCCAAAAACACTGCCCATCACCCACACCGACCGAATGAAAGCTTTAAAGTCAACACTTGTGAATCACTTCACAGACCTGAGAACAGAAACTGAACCAGGAAGAGAATTGACACAACAGAGTGGACTTGGTGCAGTTTGCTCTCAGGTGCGTGATGCGTTCAGGTGCCTGTGGGACGAGCCCTCCGCCTCCTCCGGAAGCTCCACCACCAGCTTCACCCCGTATTTCTTTAAAAGAAAAAAAAGAGAAGAAGCAGCGGTGGTTCAGAGCGGCCCGCTGGCAGACAATACTCCTCTGTTCACCGGATGCCAAATGGACCAGTCATCACCCTCCATGCCACCCCTCCCCTCCGCCTTCTTTCTCTCCCCCCCATCTGTCTGTCCCTCCCCGACAGTGACTGAGGCCGCTGATGGTCACTCAGATTAGCATCCAGCCGCTGAAGGGGATGACTTCAAACTGGACAAAGAAAGGGCCGCTTTGTCCCGGTGCCGTGCCGGCGACCCTGGAAGCAAGAGAGGAAACTGGGTGAAAAACAGAGAGAGAGTGAGGAAAAGAAAAGAGCCATGACCAAGTGGAAAAAAGCTCGGGTTGTTGGGAGGAGGCTGGTAGCAGCTATAGAGTCGCGCTATCAAAGATGACCTGTTTGTTTGGGGGGGGGTTCTGTCCAGCAGCACAACAGCTCAGTGGGGCTACAGTTCTCAAACATGTCGCACTACGGCTCATAAGGAAGCTCTCCAACCAAAGCCACAGCTCCACCCTGCACACACATTCAAAGCTGTAGTCAAATCACCGAAGGCCTCGTGTTATCAAGCGCCGACGGTCCGACGCAGGCTATAAATAATCGCACTTTAATTTCGCCAGAGCCTCAAAGGCACTGCCAGAAGGTTACCCGGCAATTAGCGGTGAGCGCCGAGGTAGCATGGGGGCCCGTCGTTTGATACGAAGGGAACCGGGGGGACTGGCGGCAGCGCAGAGTGATCACAGCTGTTCGGGGACGCGTGTTGGGGTTGGACGTGTGGTGAGGATAAGGTTCAAATTATGGCGGCCTGCTCCTGCTGAATTAATACCCGTGCCGTTGGTTTCGTCGGCCGGTGACCCGGCTGGCAGAAGTGGAGCGCTGCAGGAGGCGGAGGCTCCAGAAAAGACAACATCAGGCAGCTGCGAGCCAGCGCTCACGTCACCGTCACGCCCAACTAGACGCAGCAACTCCCGCGTCCAGATCTGCGCTGCAGACGTGTGGCGTTGGAGCAGCCTAAATATTGAGCTCGTTATCTCGTTGGCCACCAGCTGTGGTAAGGCGGCTTCTGTTGCCAAGGCGATGGGAGTCACCTGCGCTGAATCAGTGACGAGCGCACCTGTTGAATTTACAGAGAAAACGTAGCACCACAGCGTTATACGTGTTTATTCGACAGAACTTCAAACATAAATGCAGTTGGTAGAAGTCTTTGCATGTTTCACGCATTAAACACGCAAAACACTTTTTATGTAACCTTATGTGATCATGTTGCACCAGGTAGACAAGAATGCTTCCAAACGACTTCAGCTCAAATGACCACAAAGTAAAAGGAAATCACCTTCTTGCCAGATTTGTTTACTCAAACTTGCATGGCACTCTTGCGATTCACAGGTCTACATATCCACAGCCAGTAGGACTCATTAAGACCCCACCAAGTGCCACATCAAAGGGATTGCGGACCCCAGGTTGGGAGCCAGTGACCTAAGGAGGAACAGCATGAAGCCATCCTGTGGTTGAGTGAGAAACAACAACACTTTGTTCACTTGAAAAAAAAAGGTTGTGGCTTTTATTTCTGAAAATGATCCAAAACAAACAAGCGAGGTTGTTTAGTCATGTGACCAGCGTCTCCGGTACAAAACGCCGCAGGGCTGGTGGGAGCAGCCAAGCTTCAGGAATCGCCTCCGATTACATCTGTATTATTTCGCCTTGTTACGCAACGGCTGGCTAATGTGGCGATAATGGGCCAACAAACAGTGGTTTACTGGGCCGCCCTGGTCTCAGCCGCTCACATTCTTCTCCCCCCCTGTCTGCCATCAGCCACATTCAACAGTGTTAATCACATGACCCTTCACCATTAAAAGACCGAGGGCCGCATAGTTAATGGGTTTAATAGGCTGTTGTGAAGCTGCATTCACAGTCAAATTGCTCTAATTGCACTCAATGAGCGACAAGGGAGCAGGCACAGAGGGCCTAGTGGTTCAACAGATGAATGAATGAATGAATAGACGCTTCTTTTTGCGGGAGCTTTCAAGTTCAGAGGGGGGGGGGAGAAAAGCATGCATTCACGGATGTACGTGCACACAGGGCTTATTTGCCGATCAGCAAACATTGACTTGTTGTGAAGTGCGCCACAAACACCAAGAAGGGGGCCGAGGAGTGAACAGAAAATCAAAAAGCGGGCAGCAGCCTCGGAGGCCCCTTGCAGCCAGAAGGAGGTGGCAGGAGACACAGCAGCAAGTGTGCGTCGCCACAGCTGACACTACTCGAGACGGCCCGCCTCACAAAGGCCTGGATTTACCCCGGTAAAAACCAGCGCTACGGTCTGGAGCAAGCCCCTTCGCACCCCCCCCCACCCCACCCCCCAGCTGATGGGAAACAGGCAGCGATAGAGGCCTACGCCCCAGACTAATCAGCACTATTCTAAAGGGAGGGGGGGACCTGTGCGGGACCCCCTGTCCACCACCCACGCAGAGTCACAAAGTACCTGAGCTGCCCTTCATCAAACCAGTGCAACACAGTCAAAGACACAACAAAACAGGAATTAGAACAGTTTAAGCAAACGCAGTCGTCCGTGAGAGACTGGCATCGGATCCACCAAACGTCAGCGAGCATCTGCGTTTCATCTCTTTATCGCAATTCGACAGCCAAGGGGGGAGTCATGCGGTGAAAGTGAGATCCTTCACCAGCCAGGCAGAAGAAGGCAGCGACTCGTATCTCTGGGCTTTAACGCTAATCCCTTTTACCCGCAAACAACCAGCGGCGCCAAGAAACATCATGTGCGCAATGCGGAATAAATGCGCTCTCGCGAACTTGGGATAAATCATGGTCTGTCGCGGTGCAGTCGGGTTACCGTCGAGTCGGGTCGCGGGACCGGGCGGCTCGGTAACGGAGACCCCCAGAGGACTCGGGACGCCAGTGCCAGCCACAGCAGCGCTGCAGCAGCCTCTCGCGCTGTTAATAACGCACCCGATACCCGGCGCTGACAGGCTGACATGGATCCTCTCATGTAAAACCTGAAGCCACAAGGTCACATGGTCCAAACAACAACAAGTGTCCCTGAAGCCGGGACTTGAACGAGCCAATCCAGAGGCTTTCCTTTTGTTTTTTTCCTCCTGGCTCGAAAAACACTTCCTTTACAGTCCTCCATGCTCGCTTTGATTTACAGGAAGGAGCAACAAACAAGACCACACTTTGGGGCTATTCTGGTTCAGTTTGCTCCCAGCAAGTTGAATTATTCACAGTGGGGGGGGGGACAGGTACGGCGAGGCAGGGGCCACGCATGGAAAGCCCTCATAAATAAAACAGCCCTCGACAAATTAGCCCCGACGTCAGTCAAGCGAGCCCACCGCCTCGCCGTGAAACGCTATCGCCTCCACGCAGCCCGACAAATTGCTGACAAACTCTGGCGGACGCACAGGATGTCGGGGACGGGCGTGCGACGATTCCTGTGGACGCTTTAAACAGTCGCCCGACAGGAGCTTCGCAAACGGATGATTTACAGGTTTCTGCTTCGGCAACAGCTTGTACTGTAAATTCCTGCTCGCACAGAGGTCCCTAATGTCAACAAAGTGGCCGGGCACCATCGCTGAACAACAGCGCTGCTGTAATTATTGTAGTGGACCGTTTAAAGGGACAGTGTGTTTTTCTTTCACAAACCGAGGACTGAAGACAGACAGGACGTGTCGTAGCTTAAGGAAACGTTACTCAAGTAATAGTGAGCAGCAGAAGTAACTATAAACAAAGCATGTGGGAGTGTCTGACACCACAAGTTGCATGAAGAGAGCTGAGTGAGCGTCCTGGTGACAGAAGAGACAAGTCAGCTTCGTAGGTGACGTCGATGAAAGTATCCCGTTGTAGTTTCCGCTCTATCCTGAGGGTCCACAGCCTCACTTGTTTACATTAACGCCGTGGCTGCTGCTCAGTCAGTCGCACCGTCCAAACACAGCTCACAGAGGGTCCGGGGGGGGGCTGCAGGGTGAACACAGCGTTTGCACAGCACTGGGGTTCTGCTGCCTGGGGTTCCTTCCGAAGGTGTTGCCGGCCAGGAACCCCGCACCTTCCGCTGGGCCGGGCGGGACCGTGACAACCCAGTCGTCGTTCACCAGCTGTGACCCCTGCCGGGGGGACTGACCGAGCGTGCGGCTTTAATCTCCGCAGCTTGGGAACAGCAGGAGGCTCGCGAGTCTCATCGCGCGCTCGGAGATTAGTGATGCCGCGGCGAAGGGCGGTGATTACAGACCAGTCGGACGGATGCATGGGCGAACGGGGCGGAAGGACAGAGAGAGGATTGTGTACATATAGGAATGAATGGAGCGAATGAATGGGAGGGGTAGACAGGCCGATGTGTCTATACCATACACATCACCACGATGACGTCGGGGGGATGCAGAGCACGCTGGCTCCAACAAGAGCTCATTCACTCGTGGCAGGTTTGCTTGAATTACATGCATGTTGCTTCCGTTGCACAATATAGCTGTCAGAGCTGCAGTAACTCCAATCAACAACAGACGTGACATTTCCACGCTGCAGGTCAACGTCTCGATTATCGGTGCCGTATCAGACTTTATTCACGGATTAAGCGACTGCAACAACATCCCCATGTTCAGATTTCACTGGACGCCAAGTTTAGCCTTGCCAGGCAGCGCTCGGACGCACCCCGGACGGGGGGGGACGAGAGGGGCAGCGAGGCCACCGCTCGCCAGCAACCCAGGCGATCTCCGGTGGTCTCTTCCGGTGCCAGAGGGGGCCGCATTCCCTCAGGCACCCAAACTCAGAAGGTCACAATGAGCAAGACAACCGCTGCCCGGTCCCCCCGCCCCCCGCTGACCACTGAATAGCCCAGTGTACGTTGGGCCCGGTGGGCCGCCGGGATTAAATCGGGCCCCTGTTGGGCGGAAGAATCGAGAATGTTATTAGATGTATTTTTAATCAGGCTTGGAATGGCTGCGTGAACAATAACACAAGTGTGAGGCTGGAGGTGGGGGGGGGGGGCTCAAACATCAATCTTTAAGACCACCACAGACACACAAACAAGGCTTAAAAGGAAGGTGTTTCTCAATGGGAGTAAAGCAATAAGAATGGAAGATCATCATTAACAGCTGAAAATTGAGGAAGGAAACATCCCAGAATACTTCCATGAGCTATCTTTTCACAGCCAGTATGCTTATTACTTCTGACTGACTCGTGAAATCGAAGGCTTTTCACAAAATTCAACCATTTTTCCAAAGATAAATTTTGTACAATCTCAAAAAAAACCTCAAGCGGACCTCCAAACAAGGACCTCCGCCATCAAACACAAGCGATTCCTGCAGGTGTTTGAAGGGGGGGCCGGCTGGGACGAGCGGTTGTTTTTCCCCGACGAGGCAATTTCCCATGATTCGGAGAGCGCTGATAGAGATCCAGCCTAATGCCCCGGATTAAGAGTCTTAAACCACTGTATCCCACCCACCCTTAAGCCCCAAGAAAATAGCCTTCCTGCTGACAGGCGGTTATGGAGGGCCAAGTCCCGGCTTTGTCTGCGGGCCGCGAGCGCCGCAACGAGCTGCTGACAGCTCTCTCGTCAACGCCGGCCGGAGCGCCGCACTGACAGCGGGGCGTTTGTCTCTATCAGCAGGTTGCTCGGATGAAGGGTTTTTTTCGGAGAGTTGAGCCTTTGCGCACGCTGCATTCTTGGTTCCCACACCTCCCCTCCCCTTTTCCTCCCCGGTGACCGTCCACGCCAGGAACAAAGAAACCCCCGGGAATGCGAGCTATGTGGCCGCTGCAGCTCCGAGACACCTGTTCAGACAACCAGCTCGGGGCTCGGGCCGCATCCGACCCCGCCCTGACCTCAGCCCCCCGTCCCCGGAAAATAAAGTCAAGAGGCCAAAAGACGAAACGAAGACGTGGGGATTTTCTGCAACCTGGGACCACTTCGAAGTGGCAGTCTGATTACCTCAGTCATCAGGGAGGGGTCTGGGACCCTCCTCGCCGACACACTGCTGGACTCCTCACCTCACAGACACGCAGGTGTAATGAGGTGGACAGGAATACTTTGTATCAGAACGTCCCAGGAGGCCCTCCCTGCTCATTTGGAATGTAGACCCAACGACCCCCCCCCACCACCACCACCACCACCTTTTGGGTTTTTTCTTTTAGCCAAGATTTAAAAGAAGAACTGGGTTACTCCCGATGAGAGCAGGAAAGCCGGCCAAAAACCGCGGACGAACCGCTCAGGTTTCAGAGTTTTCGCAGAGTCTCAGCTCTCCAGAGGGTCCCATCAGTGGCACAGGGGGGTTGCGGGTGGGGGGGCGGGCCTCCCCTCTGAGTTCTCACAAGCAACAAGTGCGAGGAAACCCTCGATGAGGGCGTGTGCTGCTTTTCTGTTTACACCCGAACAAGCTGCACGCTCAGATTTCAGGCCGAACGTGCATCACAGTGTACAAATAACAAAGCTTCCTGACTCAAAGGAATGTAAACAACAGCATTTCAACTCATAAGAACCTACTACCAACATGTCAGCTCCCTCTTGACTTCAAGCCACATTATATCTTATTGTAATATTCTGACTTTTTCAGAGTTTTATGAAGCATTTAGTCGATACCAGGATAGGTTGTGAAAGAAAACAGCAGCAGAGGATGTCAAGATAGCAACATGTCAAAGTGAGCTCAACAAATGTCTGAGTGGTGGAGGAGAGAGGGGGGGGGGGGTAACAGAAGCCGGCCAAGTGCTGAGTGTCCCGGGGTGGCAGCCCAGTCAGAGGCTTGGCGCTGTCAGCCAGTGACAAGCTCCGTGTCACTACACTTGACTCTTGCGCGTGCACGAGGGCTGAGTACCCTCCCTTCCCCCCCGCCCAAGTCCCGACTCCCGCGACCAGCTTGCACAGCCTGTGGAGCAGCTTATGGGACTCCGCGCGGAGGGTGTGGGTGGATGCCGCGTGCGGTGTCACCGAGGAAGTTCAGTCATTGTGGGTTTGGGGAGCGTGGAAGCGCAGTTCGGCGACTTTCTCACGTCGCTCAAAGTCGTCGTCGCCGCCAGCTGCTCGCAAGTTGCGATTGGACCGTGAAAACGACGCGCTTTCCCGTCGAAACATTCCGCGGGGCGCTGAGCCGTCAGGTGAAAACTTGAATGACCGCGACCTGCATCGGAGCTTTTTGAAGGCGTCTCACGAAAGCTGCCGCGTGCGGACGCGGAGGGGCTCGGCTACTGCGAGCGTTCGTAGCAGGTTAGCTGCCACACGAGCCCGCTGGAAGGAGCCCTCACGAGCCGCCGAGTGCCACACAATCCACCGCGTTATGCTCGCGTTATAGTCCGACACGAGCGAGTCACTGTGGCTCCGCTCCGTCCGCTCTGCCTTCCAATGACAACGTGCTTTACGATCGTGGGAGCCGCTTTCTGTTCTCATTGTTACACCAAGTACAGGGACAAGTTGGGAGCGGGACACAATAATGTGATGTTGGTACTCACTTTGCATGGGAGGTCGGACCTGACCGCTTCCTTTACAGTGCAGCTAATCCAGCGGCTCAAAGGAATCCGAACTTGCTCCTCCTCGTTTCCTTCACTTTCTTTGCGTTTTTTTGATCGATCCTTGCGCTTATCCCCGCGCTCCTCGGCTCTCTGCTGACTGAGCACAGCCGTTCAAAGCGCCTCGACGGTGCCAACCTGCGGGACGACGGCACAGAGATCTCTGCCCGCTCATTGGCCACGGCGTGAGCAGGGGCGTGCCAAGGGTTTAGGGATCGTGTCGCGATTGGATCGCAGTCCTGTCGGTCATCATTTAACGCCCCCGGCGCATATTCGTTTCTTCTCAGACGTGGGAAAACAAAAACAATTGTACTTGGAGAGCGTGGCTCCTGAGAAAGTATGCCTGTAAATAATAACACAGCGGAGTTCACGGAGGTGTGTCGAAAGCACGAACGCCTCGTTCCAGGTGGATCAACACGCACCAGCTTGAATATAGATTTAATCGGTGTGTAATAGACACCGTTGAGTTTGGTTTGCGAAAGCATATTTAGCTTATAAATGTTGCGATATCCATTAGATGCATTTCCAACATGATGATACACTTGGTGTCACAAGTTGTGTCTCTCAGCTTTTTAAAAACTTCGTGACACATTGAGCGCGTGAAGCAGATTGCTTATTAAAGTTTTAGGTTGACGGGTGCACCTCATAGCTCATGTAATGCTTTGTTTTGCGTTGTTTTGATCAGCATTTAAGGCCCAATCATTTATCTGCTTTGTTTGTTTGTTCTTATGTCCAAGCTACAAAAACAACAATACTTTACTCCTTTTTAAATGTTGAAAAGAACTCCCGTTTGAGTGCGCTGACTTGTGAAATTGTGAAAAAATAAAAATCAATAATAATAATAATAATAATAATAATAATAATAATAATAATAATAATAATAATAATAATAATATAGCGTGCCAGTCCGGCACGATTGAACAGAGTGGTGTCACAGCTCCCCCTGCAGGTCAATGTATCATAAAATTGGAGAGCAACAAGTTGCATTGTGCGACAATAGTGTTTTCAATGAGTGGCAATTGTCTATTTAGTTTTTATGCAAATACATTTTTTCATTATTATGTGAATGGTTATGCGTGGATACCATTTTTTCCCTTCTCTCCAATAAACAGATAAAAAAAAGTATTCCTGTTGTGATTACCGGGTTACTCTTGGCCTCGACAATATTGTATGACTGAGCATGTGTGTTCCAGAAATTTGCCAACAATAGCAGCACCCCCATTCGTGTCTTTGTTCGCAACTTTTAAAGTGCGTTTGTGTGCCGAAACGCTGACGCGCAGCTTCTTTTGTCCTCAGGCCGGGTCATGATGTGGCATATATTGTGCGGGAACAATGGGAGCCGGCAGCCCTCCTCTGACCACTCTGCTCCTCATTCTGAACCATCAATACGACCTGACTGAAGGCACGATGTGTGAGGGAACGACACAAAGCACAGGCCCCATGCACTCACATTTTTTGGGATGTCTAAGTTGATAGCAAGAAAATAATAATTATAATATGAATGATAAGGTGAATAAGTAAAAACATGAAATACATACGCAGTGAAACACTTGCTGGATATGTCATGTATATTTCATGTCACACTGTCATTTATTTGTATGTAAATGAACTTTTTTTCTAAAACGCTCCATCAAAAAATCAAAGCTACGTGCGATATCAAAGTTCAACCACAAGATGTCACAAGAGAACTATTAACAGACTTCTGGCCTGTAAGATTGGTGATGTTGGCAGCATATAGTAAGAACTGGACAACCTGCCTTATCAGTTGTAGATTTCAAACATTATTGTGGGTAGTAGGTAGAATGTGGTCTTTTTGACGAGGTCAGTGAAAGGCGTTACAAGTTTTGACAGTACCAGACTGCTGTTACTGTGTCCCGGATGTTGCCATCGGAAGGGGGAGGCGATGAATTGGCTGAAGCTGGGTTGCCATGTTCGCACATAGTTCCACATTTGCGCTTAATTTTGGTATGTATTTCATGCATTGCCTCTCACGTTGACTGAAAATGAGCTATTTTTTGTCATGCTACTTTGTGTATAATATTGCAACACTCAATTTGTCATGCTTTGTTTTACATGAATAAATATTTTGGAAATTGTGAAACAACAATAATAGATTAATGACATGTATTTACATTGACATTAATATATAAATGAACACGCCACATGTGTTTATGTTGGTGAGGTAGATCTTAGAAAGGGATATTTCGTATTGAATCGCCGCTACAAATAAAGAGGTTGATCTTCAAGTGGTGGATGTAAACTACCTGGCAACTCGTCGCGCAGCGTTCCCCAGCTACGTACTTCAGTGCGGATCGAGCATCGGCTGCGTGTGTCTGAGACGGAGATGGACTGAGTGAGGGCGCTCTTTCCACCAGTGCCGCCGATAGCATTGCGATACCCAACGAGCTAGGCTGAAATAATTGACGATTTCAGGTCGCCGAATCAACAAGGAAAACACAGTGCAGTTGTCAGTCTTTCACATCCCACTCCAAACACACTAACACGGCATTGATGGTAATGTATGCAAGGAAACAACCGAGACTCGGCGATGGGTAAACACCTTTTTTTATTAACGTTACACATTCAGATTTTTCCTTTTCCTCGCAGCTACGCTTTGACAATCCGCCATTTTTACTGAAACCAAAATAAGTGTGTTGAAACTTGCACGTCTGGCCCACGCAGTGGTCGGACGGGTTTGTCGGCGTTGACATGTCGACGCTTTGCATTCACGACGCTTTTCTTTGTATTTGCAGGTGCGACCGAAGAGATTCACAGCCCTATCAGGTACTTGTTAGCTCCAGCCTTAGCCTGCTAGCTTGCTAGCAGCAAATAAGATTAAAATGGACACTCCAGCTCAGGCTTCTGGAGAGCACCGCAGGCCCCAACCAGTGCGGAAAATAACACGAAAAAGTGCAGTTTGCAAGTAAATTGACTCCGGACCGCTTTAAACGCCCCCGAATACAGTCACAGTCTGGTGAAGATGACGCCAACTGAATGTATTCGTCGAATTGAGACATTTTGGAGGAGGCACCAGCGAGTTTTATGGCAGCTCCAAGCTAATGATAGCCTGTTACTGTTAGCCTGCTTGCTAGCTCAGTCCGATTAGGGCCTGACCGCAATCTGTCATTTTAAGCATATAGTTAGCCAAGCTCCCAAAATAAATGTTTAAACACAATGAAAATTAAAATTAAACGTTTTGAACTATTACACGGAGTATTCAGGTACTGAGGAGCTGTCAACTTGTATTAGTGTGCCTGCTAAAATGTTGTTTACCTGGTTATTATCGTAAATAAATACCCTCTTGTACATAAAATGTCAGCTTAAAATATACATAGCAACTTAGACTTTTTGATATTCACACATTGAATTAAAGAAAGGTGTTCTGCTGGTCTCACTTTATAAATATTAACCTGCATTAATAGAGAAGAGCTCTGGAAAATTAACTTGTGAAAAATTAAAACTTTGACGCATTCCTTCTCTGACACTTGAAGTGCTTCTTGTGATTAAAGGATGGAGCCACTGTGTGCCTGAGGTGGTAGACTAGAGTGTCTGATTTTTTTTGCATTACAGACTCTCAAATATTCATCTAAGAGCCATCCAGGAGGGGACCACCGACATGACAAGATCCGAGACTCCTCAGATGTCACCCCTCCCTGCAAGATGCTGCGGAGGTCTGACAGCCCCGAAAACAAACACTTGGACAGCACGGGCCACAGCAGAGCGAAGGCTGTCCACACGCACCGGGCCAGAGACAGGGACGGAGGTGAGACAGTGGGCTATGAGAGGAAAGCTGGTTGGGGTGGGGGGGGATCACCTAAAACCACCAGAGCCTCACAATGTTGCTGCCTGTCAGCGTGAAACAGAGGGAGCTGTTCTTTTCCTTGATAATATGTTGCCCTTGCAGCTGAAGGCTTTGGCTATGAATCTTTGCTGCCTTGACAGTTTTCTAATCATTCTGACACATAAGTCACATCTGTTTGGTTCTTAAATATAATCGTTCACTTAAATATCTGTGGCAGTCCTGGAACATAAAAAAACAAAATATACACTCACCCACCGATGAAGGATCCTTTTGTTTTAGTGTAGTTTGCAAAACAATGGTTGAAACGCAACAAGGAGGTAGTGTGGTTTTATGAAATCCTGATGATGAGAGCAATTTTATTTTGGGGAGGAAATCCAGAACAAACATCAGGATAACTCCAAACATTTCCAGGAATACCAGTTTTAACGCAGTCATATGAAAGAAGGAAGGTTGAGATTTGAACCTCATACGTATTTTGATTGCTTTTTAATGTAGTCCCTCCTTAAATTATTTCACCCTTTTGATCTTGGACCTCGTTGCATTTTCTGGCATTTGAAAGCTGCTTACTTCATTTTGTAAAGAAAATACTGCAACAATAGCTGAAACTTTTCCTTATTTTGGTTTAATGAGCAACATTGTTAAAACTAAATGGTCAGTCAAATGTTGTGTTAGAGGATGCAATGCACACGAGACACCCAACGAGGGTCTACTTTTTGTTTGGGCTCGTTGACTTGCTAATTGACTTTCCAGTTGTTGTTCTTTTGTATAGCTTCTTTATTGTATTTTTATTTTGAGACTGGCGTGCTTTCTCTCAAATGTGGTAGAATCAATCCAGAGCACCATGAGGCTCGTCACCACTTCAGCCATCGTTTGTGCTTCATTGGTCTACAGTTTAAGATTGTGTCTTGTGTTGTGAGATGCAACAGTCAGATTTGACTCTAAATGTTTGGTTGTGTTGTCGCCTACCTTTTCGTGTAGCTTCAGTGTGTCGGTGTCAAGACTTTAGAATATTCACTGGATCTGAAAGCTGCAAAATGCAGCGAAAAGCTTCATATTCCACCACAGAAAAGGCCTAACAGAACCACAAGTTCATCCACCCTCTCCAGATTTTCTGCCTTTTCACTTTCACCGGTATGTTTTCTTGAGAAAGTGTTGCTTCATGGCTCCAACTTGTCCCTTTAATGACAGTGAACACATGTTGATCCATCGCAAATTAGTTGCTGTGCCAGGGTGGTATTGAACGCAGCGCCATTGCTAGGGGCAGTTGTTATAAGTGGACATTGTTTCTAAATAGAGTAGTCACTTTGAGAGCAAGGTTGCTAATCATGCAACAGATTGTCCTGACGCGTAAATTTCTCGATTTTCAGTAGTGTTGCTCAGTTTATTTGACCCCTGGTGGGGGGGGAGTATAAAAGGAGCCAATTAGATGACTTTTTTCGCAGTATGCTAACATTGCCTGAAATACAGTACAATAGCATTTGTCACAGCACATTTTCTTTTTCACCAGGAATTTTGACAGCTCTACATACATTTCCCTAAAATTAGTGGGTTTGAAAAAAAACATACTTCTTGCCATCAAAATTCCCTTTGAAATGAAATGTTAGTTTGGGATGGGACTTTGCAGATTACCAGTCACATTTGAGTGGTGAGTCTGTGTGCTTTCGGACACGGATAATTTGACCAAACAAGTGCTCCTTCATGCCATCAACCTGCTAGAAATTGTCTGCAAACACACTTCAATTTGTCTGTTTTAATCATTTGGATAATGGAGCCCAACAGAAGAGGCAATGTTAACTGAAAGGACAATGAGTTTCAACTTGACAAGCACATTTGCTGTGAAAGATATTTAGTTGGACTTTAAGACAGTGACTCGAACTGGCCAAGCTTGTGGAAGAATCTGCTTCAAGCTGACTGAGCTAATTGTAAGAAACGCGCTGAAGCCGATGTGTGAAAATCTGAAGAATTAAGCATTTTTTGTATTTGGACAAGTCGCCGCCATGCATGTCTTAGATTTGAGCCTTTTCAACATAGAAAAATGGAAGAACTAAAGATGATGGAAATGTTTTTGTTTTAATAATGCTGCATTTTTCAAAAGTCTTCATCACAGACATTATTGATCATGAAACTTTATGGTCCTACTTCACTTTTGGCTCATCTTTAGTATTCAATTTTTGGCTTTGTTCAGCATAGTCACTCTGGTCTTTAAAGCATAAAAGAGTAAACGCATATCTGATACAGCAGTGTGAATAAATACAGGGTGAACAGTATTTTGCCATATTTCCCAGCCCTCCTTATAAATGAATGACTTGTTTTTCCCCACACAATGCAAACTTGCCTACTAATGCCTTGAAGCCACTGTTGTAGCTGTCCCATTTAGTATCGACCATTGATTCTGTTTTGAGAGAGGGAAAATAAACACTAACTCGATGTTGGGAGGCATGTTGTCACAATGCAGCTGATGTTTTAATAGTCCTAGAGACGTTAGCGGGAGATGTGTTCTCAGTTTGGTGAAGTTATGGGACTTTTTCTGAATTTCATTCATCAGTGACAAAAAGGAAAAGTTGACTTGCATATGTGGACTAAAAACCGTTGTTGGAAAGTAGCTTAATTACAGTCTGATGTGTAGCGGATGACCAAATGTAGTCCAAGTGTCTCAAGTTACATTGTATCATTGTAGCCCCTCAAGATGTGATTGTGGATTGAAAGTGAAACTCACCCTTTACACTGATGTCAGGAGATGAAGTAATCATCCTGTCACTTTGCCTCTGTGACCTCTCTAAACCGTTTGAAGTGGTTTTCCTTCCTTCAGTTTTTGTTTTCAGTTCACACTCATCACTGTCAGCTTTGTTTGCAGCCGCAGCAGTCGCTTCTTTGACTAAAGGATCTCTGATAAACCAATTTCATGCGACCTGTAAAACACTAGCTGGCAGACATGGAGAAGTTTGTATAGCTGATGAGTCTTGCTATCTTTGGAGTTGACGTTTTAAAGAGAAGTTAAAAGGAGGGGAGTGTCATTTTTGTCAGCAGTCAGAGGCAGGACTCATAATGGGGTTAAATCTGTCGTTCACAAACAGGTCGCAGCACTTCCAGTGCGTTTCAGTGTGAGAATCTCTGCTCGCCAGTCTGTAAGCATTGTTGGTTTGCATTGTTTTCCAGCTACTCTCTGCCTTCTCCTTTTTCAGGTTTAGTCGGATCTTTTAGCTTATCTCTTAGGTTTGCTAAGGGGCTTGGTAAAATGCTATGATCCTTTACACAATCCCTTGGACATCAAAGGGCAAATTAGCCGAGGGGAGGGCTCTGGAAGTTCAGGTGATTTAGACACAAGAGATCTGCAGCTCTGCACATGGGTCAGTGGAAGTGATCAGATGAAGGGAGGATTTGAACCATTGAGGCACGAGAACCAAACTTCTTACAGTTGTCTCAAAGTGCTTTACCCCCAAACACTCAGGCCCAGTGGAAAGCACCTGCCCTGAGTGTTTGCCTTTTAGCTGAAGTGCCCCAATGAGTTCATTCAGGGCTAGTTGCTCCTGTAATCAGCTGCAGCAGGTACCCATACCCTGTAGTGACTGTTGTACATTGAGCCTGTGAGGTCGTTCTTGAGAGAAGTGGCTTTTTTTGGACAGATCATGACTGCTCACCATGCAAATATGTAATTCTGAGAACCAACAGAGCTGAACCAAAATGTACTTGAAATAATGTTTCTCTTCCATTTACAATTCATTACTATCTACACAGTTTAGTCATGTTGCCTGGATGAAGTTCAATTCAACCAGCTGGCTTCATTGGTTATTCTCACCAACTTTGACTGGTTGCAGCAAAATACCAATCCATTTATTTGTGATACAGTTCTGTCCTGTTCATTTGGTCATCTACCATGAACATACGTTCTTACACCAGCCATTCGAAGATAACAGCTTGCATCATCAAGAAATGGATTTTGCCCCTGAGAAGATAAGCTGCTGTTCTGATTTCCATCCAACCTACTTTCACTCATCGTGTGAGATGTTTGAAGTTCACACAACATTCAGATGGCATCTCCCAGTCAAACACTTTTTCTGGGACTTGCTCATAGTAATGCGTCTCACATCCAAAGAGGAGGAGAATATATAGTTGGTTAGCATGATGCTTCTGTAAATGTGTCCCTCTTCTTCAGTAAATCCTACAATTTTTTGTCACATTTCTGTTGTGAACACCTGCTCCTGGATCCAGTCTCAAATAGAAGCTGTGCTCAAACTTAGATTCACTCATTTTGTCTGGTTCACATTATAATGCTGTTGCATACCATCACTTTGCTTCTGCAGATACAGAGTAGAGCTCAGTGCAGAAAGCCTTCATTTCACAGCTTGGAACTAGATGGGATGGCAGTTCATCCTCCAACCAGAAGGATTGGTGGTTCGATCATTTCCTCTGTTTGCTCCCATATCCTCCTCAAAGTGGAGCCAGTTGTTCTGTGTCATGCTGAAGCGTGACCAGGTTTTTACTTGCTGACAAAAGTAGGGTATCAAGCCTGAATCTAAAGATGATGACAAAATTAACCCAAGCTGAGTTAACGAGTGTTGTGATCGAAGCTACAGGTGAAAGTCCTGTTTTGCAGCAGGCTTACAGACTGGTTTTATTGGCCTTCTGGTGAAACGGTGATGCTTTTATTAGCCTTCTGGTAAAGGAGTGGTGCTTGGCAGGTAATGCCAACAAAGGTTTGTGATGGAAGTTGTATTGCAGCTATGACAACATTGTGCCACACAGGCCAGTAAAAGGTTGATTTGTATCACAGGTCATATCGCCAGGAGCCCTACAGAAAACAGTGCTTGACACTAATGGAGTACTTGTGGGGTAAAAAACTTTTGATCCTGCACTATCATTTATTCATGCGGGGGGGTGGCGGGCGGGGGGGTGGGGGTGGTGCATTGGGTTATATTGTTGTTTTTTTCTCTCTCTCTCTCTCTCTTGCATTCTCATAGAGCATTGTCAACTTTGGTCTTTTGTCTGACAGTTTTGGTTTTAGGGTGGCATTTTAATGGCCCAGACTGACTATGCTCACCCTTAAAAATCAGACTTGGCTGGTGAAATGAGTTGGGGGGGGGGGGGGGGTGTATTGGCCAGCTGGGTCAACAGTAGATGGGCAACCATGCGTCACCAATGCTCACCTTATAAAGCCCCCCCCTTCACCAAATCCAATCTGTTTGTTCTTCCTGTCATCTATTGATCTGCATGTAGTTTTCTGATATTAATTTGTTTTAGTCGTTCACTATATTTTTAAATGAGAACAAGGTTAAAACACCTCTGTGATCGTGTCCCAACAGAACTCTTACCACCAAAGTTTTGTCCTTGTAAGTCCTTAGCTATAGCTTCTTCCTGCTGGACAGGCTGTAACGGTGCATTACACAGAAAAATGCCTCTATAGTCTGTCATCTGGGGCGGGGGGGGGGGACGACAGTCTTTGAGTTGACACTTTCATTTTTGTGGTTTTGTTCCGGTTGGTAGAATGTCTGTATTCAGGAAGAGGGGGAAAAGTGTCTTGATACTTGTTCTCTTTTGCTTATAGCGAGGCACAATGTCAAAACAGTTCTTCTAGTTTGTTT
>JAUESF010000002.1:14111790-14146052 GCA_032274765.1 Malacoctenus tetranemus
GCATGTATGTGTGAACTGTGGTTTGCAGGTGACTTACTCAGAGATACTGTGCAAACGACAACAGGTGCAAAAGTGTTTGAGACACTGCCTACTTAATGAGGGTTTTACGTGTTTCATAGTTTGCAGCACAGCAAGTGATGTGTGTGTGTGTGTGTGTGTGTGTGTGTGTGTGTGTGTGTGTGTGTGTGTTTTGCCTTTTTGTAGTTTTTCAAAAGCTCATCCGAATGTACTTTAGTCTTTCTGAAAATGAATCTAAATAAGTTCTATGTACTGTGCACATTAGAGTACAGCGCTGCAACTACTGACTGTTTTAGTAATTGAGCATTCCGTCAATTATTCACGGTTCAGTACCCCAGTATCTCTCTGCAGCTCTTCAACATTTGGTACTCCAAATGAAAAACGTTTCATGCCAGCAACGGGATCTGTAGCCGAGGTTCCGAAGTAAAAGCCACTATGTGCTCACTTGTCAAATGATGCCAATGTGATATAATCAAATGGAAATTTTCAACACACACCCCACCCCTACAATGTTTACTCATATTTGTGAATGCTGAATGCTTTTATTCTTTTAAAAGTACTTTTTTTTTCTTCTGCTAGTAGACTCAAGTGGGTGCTTGATGAACAGAAGCCTTTTGCACTTCCGCAAAGGCTTTCCGGCATTGCCCCTTGTCAGTGATCTCCCCCGGCAATTACTATTCCAAAATAGAAATGCACTCAGGGAGAACAAACCTTCGCCACACAATGTTTTTTACACGCCATGGAATTATGTTTTTCCTTTGTTGTGGGTTACCAAGTAAGCGGCTGATTTTTTGCTACAATTGTTTCAGTTTTTCCTTGTACCGCTGCTAATCCGTTTTGCAAATTTCATTAAAATCCATCATGGCTTTGAGTTATTTTGCAAACAAATAAATGAGCGTGTGATTGAGCTTTAGAATCAGCCTGTACATTGGTAAACAAGTGACAATGATGCTACCTTATCCTGCCCACACTGAGGTCAAGAGGTTTGTTTTGCTTCCAGTTTAAGAAGGTCCCACACTTTCAACAGGTTTAGATGTTCTCTCAGTAGGTTATTTTCTCCCTATCAATCACTGTTTGAGCTTTTGTCCATCCCCCTCTTCATTTTGAATTTAGAGGTTTATATAATCAATGTAATCCAAGTGTCCTGAGTGGGTACCGTCCATAATTTACTGGAAACAAAATCATTTAGAATGTTTTTAGAGCCTAAACAGTCGTACAGAAGACTTCCTGAATGCACACGCCTGCAAGTTCACGACACTACGGAAACCGCAGCAGACTAAACCAGATGAGCGTGCGCATTCAGCGTTTGCATTATCGGCACAGCAGATTACATTGGACGAGCAGTGTGGAGGAATGTTGACAAATTTTTGTGGACTTTTATGGACGTCAATGGCTCGGGCCCAGTTGACCTGCATTATTTGAACATGGGCAGAAAACAAGAAACCTGAAAGATCTCCAGCTGCATTTGAGACGTCAGAAAAGTGTTTCAGAGTGTTGTTCAGCATGGGGGTGAGTAGGAAATGAAGGCACATCATTGTTTGGGTGTACTATCCCTTTAAGGTAGTGCCTTACTGGCCACGACACTAGTTTGAGACCAGTTTACGACTCAGGTCTTTGCTAGTTGTGAAGAAGTCTCTGCTACATTTCTTGGAGACTAGCCAGGCCTCCTGGGTATATACATTAGATTAGAGGATTTTTTTGGAGACTTTCTCCCAACTTCCCTGGTCCAAATTTTGTCCCCAGCTGTAAAGATGTCTTCACAATATTTCTGTGATATCACTGCAGTATCTCTGCAATTTTTCCAGACCCACTGTAGGCCAAAGCTGTGTGCAATCAATAGCAGTGATGCTCTGACTGCCGTGGTGCGTTGGATGACTGATGGAAACCCCAGCATGTAATTCGACGGAAGAACCTGCATTTATTGCGCATTTCACACCAACATGAGGAACACAGATGAGTCGTGACACTCACTGTGAGAACGACTCAGCTACTGTCAGAACAGCAGGAGGTCTTAAAACGAGACTTTAATCTTATTGTCGTAATATTTATGGAGCCAGTCTGAAACAGTAAACACAGCCATGTTCATTCTTTTGGATTGTATGCCCATTTAGTTTCAAAAGTTTATTCCTCGCACTGTCTAAAAACACTTTAAATGTCACTTTGCTTGTAAAAAAGAAATATAGCTCTGTTATTTTTGCAGCTCCAGACACTTGTTTTTTGGAGGAAGAGGGAGCAAAATGGCTCTTTTGATAACAGGTTGCCGACCCTTGTCCATGAGCATTGCAGGGACAACCCTATGACTCGTGGGCTATTGGGTTGTTATTTTGTTTGAACAATTCATGGAGACCTGTCACCTTGGTGAGCGCACATGCCACCTATTGAATGGCCGAAGTGGCCTAAGTCGGCCCCACCTTCAAACTACATCAGGTGGCTACATCAACTCCTTCACCACACAATAGGGATCAATCTGATGCCCAAAATCTTTGGTATGGTCATCAACAGGGCTGTTCCATTTATTCCAGGTCGATTATTAGGACAATTGGGTATTTTTTAATCAAAATAGAGGTGATTACATGATGCAATTTTAGTCAGCTTGTTTTTTGTGTTTTTATTTTATTTAAACTGTTTTGTTTGTGTATATAACTATAGCCAGTAGCTACAGTTGCAAAACACTGTCCAGAATACTGCTACAATGTCAACATATACAAACCTTGGTTCAAATCTGTCGGTTTTCTGCTCAATCCTTCTTGTATGTTTTCCATCTTCTCAGTGCTTGTTTCTAACAAGATGTAATGAGTGAGAACAGTGTGGGTTTGTGTCATTTCACAAACCATGAATGAGATGGCAGATAAATGATTACTCACATGGTGGGTGTGTGATGCAATAACTATGATGCATAATTTGCTCTGCTCTTTCTCTCTGGATCTAAACTCTCATTGTGATCTTATTCTAATGTAGTTGTGACACAGAATACTGATGCTTCACACCATTATTTTGTAGGACAGTGTTTTGACTTTCAACCCCTTTGTCTTTACATGTAGGAGCTAAATGCAAAGTTCCATCCAGGTAAACAACTTTGTTGAAATTTGTTGTGCTTTGATTGGATGATTTTGTTAATTTATTTGTTTGACTAAATTTATGTTGGACTTTGTTCATACATTGCACAATACATGCCAAGCCTTAAGAATCCTAAATTTGATAAAGGATTGCATTAAATTCAGTCTTTCCTGATACTAACTGCATTGCTTGTTTTCGAATACAGGTCAGTAATCCAGGACTTAGAAAAATGAGACCATTTAATCAAATCCAGCAGTTTTCCTTTAGTGATTCCTAACGCAAAACTATTGTCAGTCTCTGGTTTGAAGTGGTGGATCCAGCAATTATTTTAGGTAAGAAAATGCTAAAAGAAATGCGCTGGATCTGAATCAAAGCTGCCAAGTTTGCTTGTGACCTGACCAGCCTTTTCTTGAACTGAAGTGGCTTTTGTTCAGCTCTTCAAAGTCCTAGGCCATTGTTCAATATGATGGGATCTGCAAAGAAACAACACAGTTCGTGTCGAAAAGGTTGAATTCATGGCATGCCTCGTTTTGTTACTGTTGCATTATTAGGAGCCTTGAAGTCAGATTCACCCAAGATAAATATTTTGTAGCTTTCATAAAGACTGAATTTTCTTCTCACCATAAAATCTGCTAAATTATAACTCCAGCCATGTTTGGAGTCTAGACTTCGGTACAGGAAATATAAAAATACAGTTGGATCAGCTTAGCTGCAAATGGACTCACGTTTTTTGCCTTTTTTGAAATGTAGTGATATGCATGGCAGTGCGGTTCATTAGTTGTTTCAACTGACATTATACATGTTTTTGTCAAGAATTCCTAATGGTGTGTATACATATATATATATATATATATATGACTTTTTTATTTATCAACAAGAGTGTGGTTCACCCAAAATACTATTTACAGACTGCATTGTGGCTCGTTTATCAGAGGGCATACTGGTCTTTCATTGTGTGGTGTGACAGGTGTTTGGTTGCACATTGCTATGATTAAGAAACATTTAATGACTATTAAGAATTTCAATTTGAACCATTGTTTTAAATTCCAAAGATGCATAATGATTGCAAACATTAATAACTTGATAGACATGCCACATATGCATGTTCTGGTTAGTGGCACAAGATAGAAATGTGTCAACTTCATTTTATTGACATTTAATCAAGTCTGTTAGGATTGAAACATCTGGCAGGACTGAAAATAACAAATAGGAAAAGCTAAGCAAGCAACAGTGGATGATACTGAGTAACCTCATCAAGACAATCAAGATGTCACACAGAAACCATTTAACTGTGACACATTGATTCGATCCACATGATTGTGATTTTGATGGATGTAACTGACATTTACAGTTCTCGCGAAGCCACTCTTGTTTTATTTTGGCTGCGTGCTGAGGTTGTTGTCCTGTTGAAAGACGAACCTTTGCTCTTCACAGCATGGCCATAGCATGATGCTGCCAACACCACACCTCACTGTAAAGATGTTATTGACCATGTGACGAGCAGTGCCTGGATTAGTCCAGACATGATGCTGAGCATTCAGGCCTTTTTGAATCAGACAGACCTGTCTGGACATGTGCCGCAGAGACTGTCCTTCTGGAAGGTTCTCCTTTCTTTACAAAGCAAGGCTGTAGCTCCATCAGATTGACCATTTGGTTCTTGGCCCCATTTTGCCAAGAAGATATATTTGTTGTTAGTGTCTGAGCTGTTGGGGAGAGTCTGTGGAGTAGGTTATTTGCTGGTCAGCAGTTAAGTTCAAACCACTGAGTGAAGTAACACAAATGATTTCCCAAAGAGCAGCAGAGGAAATGCTTCAAGTAAAGTAAACATGCTGATGGTAAGAGGATTTGTAATTCTGAAGCCGGACTTGTGTTTGATCAGTTGCTTCCAACTAGCATGAACAAGTCTAATATGCTACAGCTTTTTCTGAGTTTTCATGTTAAAATGTTGTGGAAGTTGTGAAAGACACAAAATGCCACATACACAGAATCGCCAGACTCAAAACAGGTGGGCATGAAGCAGCCTAAAATAATGAAAAAAACTATGATATGAGCCTACTGCGTTGACCACACAAGCAGTGACCAAGAATCGCAAAACGCTGAGCAATGTCACTTATATTTGAAGGACCTCAACCCCTATGAAACACCCGTCTGTACACCTGTCTGTGCAAGAAAAGGCTGAGGACCCAGAGGTTCATCCATTCATCACCCATGGTTGACAGGTCTCTGTCACATTGTGTGGCGCGAGAGCGGGATGATAGTCTCTCATTCTATGAGAAGTCCTAAAAAGAATAAAGAGTGTGTTTCAACTCATGGGGATCATACCCTTGAGCACCTCTGGGAAAGTCTATTCCAGTAGAGGAGATTCCATCCGGTATCAACTTGTGAAAGCAGTTACACCAATGCAGTTCTCATTCTGGTCTTAGAAAAAAAAACACAAAAAATTGTTTACCCTTCACAGGGTGATTAGTTTTGGGGACGAGTTTGCCCAGCCAGTTCATTTTGCTTTGTGGTTTGTGACATAGTCCCAGGGCTTTATTAAGATGATTTTATATTTGTATATTTAAAAAAAATTAAGCATACATGTATATAATAATAATAATAATAATAATAATAATAATAATAATAATAATAATAATAATAATAATAATAATAAAAAGTTTGTATGATGACATAAAAGCATATTGACCAAAGAGCAGGAATGCCTTTTGACTCCAACAACCTGTGTTTGCAGATTTTGAGCAATGACAAAAAATTTTCACCCATTTTTATTAAAAGTGCCTTTTAATTAAAATCAGGAATCATATGTGCAAAAAATAAAATGAGTACCATGGCTTAACATAACTGATGGTTTCACAGCAAAGTTTGTTTTATGGTGGTCAGAGTTGAAATTCTCTTATTACTCTGTTTTGAATACAGTTTCTCTTGGTGGCTTTTCTTGTCGGTTTTTTGAGTAGTGATGTTTTCTCTCCAGATGTGACACACCACCACTTCTCAGCAATCCCAGATAGCCTTCCATTCTTCCTTCTGGCAGCAGGGAAAGCCCCTCCCACATGTGTTCCCAGTAGTGACGAACCTAAAAAAGGTAGGATTGCAAGACAGGCCAGGCTGCCTTTGAATTGTACACAAACATTCAAGAAAAAAAATCAGTTACATGTATAGCATAAAAGGTAAACTTTTTTCCACACCTTTGTATGTGTGAAATTGTTTTGCACACGAGAGAAAAAAAAGCTGGGTTTCATTCAACACATCAAGGTCAGTTCGGCTGCTTTGGAGTACAAACCAATCCATTGTAATCCATCTTAATTCTTCCTGAGCCATGTAAGTAGAAGTCCCTTTAAACATTTATGCGTGTTTTGGTAACCCTGCATGTTTGACACCAAGCTATGTGGAGGCTGCCATCAATTGGTCAGTGGACTTTACAGCCCTCTCCCTGCATCTATCATCTGCAGGGTGCTTTGCTGTCCGTTGGACTTGGAGGGTGGGTGGGGGGCTGGCCAGGCTGGCCATGTGGGCTCCGTTGGCACTCTCCCTGTACCTTCTTTCCCTTACCTCCCCCTGTTGGCCCAGTTTCATCTCACCCCGGCTCACCCTCTCCCCCTGCCCTGGTGGGGGCTGCAGCCCACCTTGGCCTGGGTTTCCAGACAGGATATCTGGGGTTCTCTGGTGGGGTCTCCAGTTTTGGTGAGGGAGAGGCTTGCAAGCCCTGGTCTCAGTGCTGGAATTTCCAGCACTAGCCCTTGGCTCAGCAGGCCAGCTGCCTGCCAGGCCCTGCGGGGCACCCCAACTGGGTAGCCGTGCCCCTGCTGGCTTGCGGGTGCAGCACATTCAAATCTGGGAAAGTCCAGGGTCTGCTGTTCCTGTAGTTGTGGTCATGAGGCTGACCCTTTGACTCTGCATACACCCCAGTTAGCCTGCCCCCCCCCATGGGAATCTTCATGGACTGGGTCATGCCTGACCTTGCAAGGTGCCTGCCTCACTGCCCTTCTCACCTCTTTGTGGAGCAACATTGGTGGGTGTCTGCCTGGCGCTCTAGGTCTGCCTCTTGCGCATCCATGGGTGTGTGCTGTCGCTAAGTTTTTCTAGCCTCATTAGTCGCTGTGGTGTGGTCGAGGCGAAGGTTCAATGGTTTAGCGCTGCTACCCTTCGGGGGGTATTAGCTGGACTTGGCATTGGGAGTCCTCCCATTGGCCACGAGGTCCCGGCTGTGCTTGTGTCTGGCTGAGGATCGCTGACACTGTGAGTCATGTGTCCTGCCATTTCTTTGAGCCAGGCCCATGCCTGCTGACCTCTTAGACTCACTACACTTAATTTCTTACCATATTGCACGCCGCCCACAGATTCCCATGGGATGTAAACTTGGAGTGGGTACAAAGCTCTCCAAACCCCCTTCCTCCAGCACTCAGTCTTAGTGCATATTACATTGAGTATCATGGGGCAGATGGGTCTCCAGTAGAGGGCACCCAACTGGTTAGTCACCCCTGCACCCAATTTTAAGATACCACATACACATGCATTTGAGAGGGCAGACAGGGCCGGACTCGGTTTGCTCACCTGGGGAGGTGAACACTCTCATCTCCCTTTACCTGTCACTACCATTTTACATCATATCTCACCATGCACCCGAACTTGGCCATGGTGCAGGGGGAAGGTTCCTAAGTTTGGAAACTCAGGAACAAAGTAAAGGGTCTGGTTTTGGGTCATCACATCATAAATGAGACTCAGCTTGTGGGGCCAAGCATCTCTTGATGGGACAACTCACTTGAACACCACATCTCATGGGGCTGTTTTGTGCAGACACCTGTTGCCCAGTAGGGGTTTCTCAGGCTCTGGTTGTGGCCCCTTCCTCAGGGGGTGGCAGGTTGGGCTTGTCTGTGACTCACTGCAGCCTCCACTTGGGCTGGAGGGCTTTGGTGCATTACTTCCCATTGGGGGTGTGGATTCCTGCTGCGATTTGGGTTTGGGATTGTGTTCGGTTGGTGGCAGGCTGCTTGTAGCGAGCTACGAGGACTGTACCTCTCTGATTGTGTGGTCGTTCCGGTTGGCCTGACACCAGTGGTCTGAGTCTGGTCCTGAGTTGTGGTTCCTACGGTTACCCCTCCACTGCATGGTGAATAAATGCTCACAATTTCACACGAACACTAACTGTCACCATGTAATAGCAGGATGAACCCACTGGTAGCTTTATTACCACTCCTTGGGTTACTCAGTTGCTTGCAAAGTTGCCACAGGTAATCTGACTCAGTGTCTACCTTCTGTCTTCTGCAGTGTCATTATGTCCTCTACTCCTGTTTCTACTCGCTCACCCTCTCCTAGCTCTTGATACTGGGCTGACAGTTACCACACCATATAACTCAGAGCACGATTAGCACCTGCCCATTACGCAGCTTATAGCCTAGCCCCCCCCCCACACACACACACACACTAACACCATCACTACTACCTCCTCCAACTCCCCTTTTTTCCCCCTCTTCCCTCTCTCTGCTTCCTCTCTTAAACAGCTCTTATTGTGTGCACCTCCTCCACTGAAGGTAATCCTAGCAAGATGGCCAGTTGCCAATGAGGGCAGGCTATGGTCACAGATAATATTATCAAAATAAACAACTCATCCATCTTTAGGTATCTTGTCCCCTTTCTCCTGTGAGGGGACAGCAGGGATATCAGGTAAAACCCTCTAAGGAAGTTGCTTTGATTCAACAAGCGAAACCTTTTGGAGCCAGCCAGTGCAACTTGCTGCCACCTTCACTGCATGCTGCAAGTCCTTCTTGCTCTCCTCTCTTTGGCTGATTGATCATCTTAGGATAGATGCGGGAGGCAAGTATGCTTAGAAGTAGACTCATTGTTAGTCTGATCCTCTCCGTTGTTCAGGAAGTCCACTCTTAAAGCACACAGAGAACTGCTTTCAGCCCCAATTACCCAGTTTCTTTAACAGTTTCCGAAGCAAAACCTCGGAAACAGTGGAGCTAGTCCACCAAAACCATTTGTATAAGGTGCTTCACAGGTTTTATTGAGTGAGATCTGTGAGAAGAGCAGCAATTAAAGCATCCTTTATTTGCTGATAGACCTTTAAGCATACTGGTGTTCATTTTGTACTGCATGGACGACCACTTTATTGAGGATTCGCCTTCCAAAAGTTGGTGATGATGGAGCAACAGAGCAATAGTCTGTGTTACAGGTCAGTGTATTCTTATTTGAACTGAAACTATTGTATCAACTGCAAAAATCAATATTCTAAAAAGAAAAGAAAATAGGCAGGTTTTTTTCTCTCTCGAGTGAACACATTACATTATGCCACAAACTCATTCTGAAAAGACATAAAATTCATGTCAGCAAGTGAATGTGTTGTATTTTTTTAAAATCCAAAAACAAAGTACTTATTTTGGTTCTCTACCAGCAAGTTATTCATTTCTGTCTTTCATACAGTGATGGAATGAGAATTGTATCCTGCAATACTTAATCCACTTTTTTCCCTTTTTTTCTAATTCCAGCTATTTTTGCCATGGAGATCAGTGCGAAACATGACAAAAGAACTGGAAAATGTGAAGTTGTATCCACAGCTACTGTCACCCCAGACACAATTCAAGAGGAGGGAGTAAAGGTGTATGAGGATGGAAACAAGTCTGTTTATGCACTGCCTTCAGCTGGAGCTAAATCCCACTGTGCAGGGGTTGGAGAGATGACACTCACAGAGGTAGAAGACCTTCTGCGTCAAGCAGAAGATAAGAAGGTGTACAGTGAGGTGCAGTACCATCATCCTGTCTACTCAGTCCCATACAAAAGTACTGATACAAGCAGAACATCTGCACTCAAGTCAGAAAAAGCACTGAAACAACCCCTGGAAAACATCTCCTGTCAGGAAACAATTTTATCAAGGACAGAAGATCAAACGATTAGAAAAGGAACCCACTGTGGTCAAAAACAGGGAGAACACAGGTCTGAAAACAAAACTCCCAGTCCAAGGGCCATGCATCAAGACTCCACCTCAAGAGTCGAAATATCTCAAAAAGAGCCCAGCAATTCCATCTTTGAAATAACAGAACAGTTAAAGTGCAACAATGATTTAACTCCACTGTCAAACGTTTATGCCCAAATCCCCAAAGATCCAAGCATCATCATGACAGATATAACCAGGTCAAACCCTGCAGCTCTTATCTCAAGCAAAGTCAAGCTTGAAGGAATGTCTGCATGTGTACAAACATCATACAGGGATATAGGTAGTCAGAGTCCTTCATTAGCCAGCAACAAATCTGAAGGCCCAGATGAGAGCTCAGATGATTACAACATACGCTCTTCTGTCTTCACAGAGAGTATTTCCCCTTTAAACCATGTCTCTGAACCTGTCACCATGATTTTCATGGGTTATGAGAATGCTGTGGAGGAAGAAAAAGACATCCAGCCTGAGTTAGTAATCATAAGTAACAGTGAGGAAGACGACGACGATGATGATGATGATGCAGACCAGTATGTTGAAACTGAAAGTGGCACAGAGTACTTGTCATACCACCCACAGGGATACAAGAGTAAAGTCTTCCAGCCCAAAGTGGGCATAGCGAAGGTTGTCGGGGTCCTTGACATTCCAGATGATGTCCACACAAACTGTGATGTTGTAGGATTTCACAAGCCAACATTCATGCACAAGCCTGGAAAGAGCCCCCCTTGTGAGGGTGGGAGGCAGATTAGGGTTCAAGCCCAGGGAGCACCAATGCAGAGAAGATGAAGCTGTATGAGGACATCTCTACCAGGATGATATGATAGAACAGACACAGTTCCTGCTTACATTGTCAAATTGAGATTGATGGAATAGCTTTTGTAAGAGTTTGTTTGTCTTTCTTGTGCATCATTAGCTTCCTAGCATTGGAACCTGCAGACTTTTTTTGAGAATCCCTCTTTCTGCCAGACTGTTGTTTTGTTTTGGCTGAGTAAAGAAGGTGATGGATACAATTGGTAAAGGCCTACTAGACTATGTGCCTTAAAAATTCTAAAACCTTTACTGACACCCACAGGTAGTAGTTTTATTACACATTATTGAGTGATAAGACATCATTAGGTTTAATAAGTATTACAGTTGAGTAGAAAAAAGTACATTTTTGGAGTGCATTGTTTAAAGTAAATCTTCTCAAAAAGAATACAGCATGAAGAGTGGTAAAGAAAGTCTCTATTCATCACTACTTTGTCATTTCCACATTTTAGCTGATTACTAGAGATGCCCACACAGTCAGAACTTTAACTGACTCACTTCAATCTACTTGTGGTCTGAAAGGATATTTACTGGAAGTCGGGCCACAGTTTTACAGCTGCATCAGCAGATGACAACAGCAGAGACATTTAACCTGTCGAGACCGAGTCCCATACCCACCCATACCCACACCATTCATTCCCTCTTTGATGCACAGGTGTGAAATGCACTGGAGACATGAACTTTTACATGGTGTCCAAGGCATGTTTCCATTGTAGTGGGATGTACAGGAATCCCATAAAGTGTAAGAAATTAGCTTTATCAATTGATGAGCTTTACTCAGTGCAACATTTTATTATTCATACCACGGTGTGGTTTTATTTGAATTTTCACACCCGTGTAAACCATCTGATGTGTGATGTGACTTTTGTAGAAATAAAATAATTCCTCATCAAATCAGCATCACAGAGTTCTTTTTTTTCTGCATGATCAGTGACAAATAACGATCGGGCTGGTCACTAGCCAAAGAATATGAACTTATCCAGCAATAAGATGTGTGATTAGAAAATCTAACTGGTTTGTGGCAGAACTCTGGAGTTCCATTGGGCACAACTGTGGAGTTGTGGTGAGATTTTTGCAACAGCCTTAATACCCTCTTGCTGTGGAACTGGTTTTTATATGAGTGCTTTCAAGCCTGACTGTTTTTGATGATAGTGATTGATTTGTTTCTTCTGAAAGCAATAGTGTGGTCTTTGTGACACACAATTTTTCTGATGAGTTCACTAGAAAAGTTGATTGGGGACATGACTGACAGTTTCAACCGCTGATTGACCCTGGTGCTATGTCCAGTAATTTACATTCATGCTCAAACTTATGTTCATCTTTTCACGTAGCTTTGCCACATTGCTTTGTGGGATTGCTGCCATGACAGACACCCGAGACCTCACAGCCACAGCTGAGGCACTGAAGGTGGAGAGCATAGTCCACTCTGACTCAATGTCCACTGTGATTCAATGTCCACTCTGACTCAATGTCCACTCTGACTCAATGTCCCCAGTTTCCTTCGGAATCTGGTAGAAACTCTCCTGGAGGTAGGAGTTAAAAACCTCAATGAAAGAAGGTTCTGCTAGACGTTCCCAGCAAACCTGTACAATAATGTTTGGGTCTGCAAAGTCTGTCAGGCTTCCTATTCTGCCAGCCAACCCAACTCACCACAAGGTGAGTCTGCAAGTGCACTTGACACAACCACATTGTTGATCATCGATCTTGCCAAGGGTATCCTGATGCTTGAACCGCTAGCGCTCTATTTCTGCTACAGCTCGGGCCCCATGTAAGGTGACATTCCATGTCCCAATAGCCAGGGGCTCTGTTGGAGGGTTAGGTCCCTGAGGCCCTTTGACTGCCACCCTAACCACAATTTACCAGCTCCTTATGGCTCTTTGTGTTGGTGGTGGGCCTTTTGGAAGGTGGGCCCACGTCGTTCGTTCGGGCTCTGCCTGGTTGGATCCCATGGGCAAAGACCCAGCCATCAGGCGCTCACCATCAAGCACCAACCTCAGGCCTGGCTCCAGGCTGGGGCCCCGGTGATGCCAATTTGGGTGAGGTGAACTTCCTTAATTTTTCCTTCGTCATAAAGAGGTAATGAGCCACTCTTCGTCTCAGCCATCGTCTGAGACCTGTTTGCCTTGGGAGACCTGACACGGGGCAAAATGCCCCTTTCAACATCCCTCTAAAAATCATTCAAGTGTGCAACCCCTCCACCACAATAAGTTGGCAGCTCAAGGAGGGGCACACTCACAAACACAATCGGATTCACTAACCCATGTGCACATATGGCAGCCACACATAAAAGGTGGTTGTGCATACATGTGCTCCCATCTGATCTTGTAAGCATATGCACTTGATTGTAAATGTGATCATGCATATAGCATTTGCATACTTATCTAACAATAGCAGTGCTGCCTGAAGTTCTGGTGACTCCATGAGTTTATCTTCTGCGTTTATGACTAATCCATGCACTGTTTTAAGGACAGACAATAATGGCAAGATTATGAAATTGGGGGCAAAAAAATCTGTTTCGCATTGAAGATATGAAGGTGGCATTTGCTGTCCGATCTACAAAAGTGCAGTTATGGCGATGTTGTTTTCCGATTGCCTCAGTGTGATTCCGTTAGCTCTTCATCTGCAGCAATGCAATTGATGGAGTTTTCTGGGACCGGGCGGCACCCTCTCAGGCCGCCGTGTCCAAACAGCCCCTTCTTTTATTACTGTCTGGTCCTGATGCAGGTTTTCCAGGCGAGACACAAACAAGACTGAGACTGATGATCAAATTGAGCACAAGAGTGACAGTTTTACTATCTACACAGGAGATACTAACGGGGTAAAGCACTCTGTGCTGTTTTGTGCAGTATGTAGGCCAGAAATTCATTTGTGATGAATTTCTCTAACGCTACGCACACACTCTCATCAGACTAGCATCTGTAACATGTGCGCACAGTTTCCCTCCACAGTCCAGATTGTTTGGCCCGTGTGTGCAACTGTGCACTGCCTGAGGAGTTGTCCTCCAGCCGGTAACACCCCCTACACCATCGGTCACAAAGGGGAGGCTGGAGGAGAATGCTTCTACCAGAAATCAGTGCTGTATTCATTCACCAAGGTGTTCCCAGGCCAGACATGGTCCTTACAGGTGTCCCGAGTATAAACATTCTCACATGCCAATCATTTGACCTTTGGAAGTTTAGTTGCTATTTGGACATTGTAAAAGGGATTCCTCCTTCACTGTCCCTCTGAAGTTGTTGATGTCAGGTGTCCCTGTGCACATGATGCATTCAATCATTTTATGAATGAAAATGTTAGGGTAGAACACAATCTAATTGTATTAGAAATAAAATCTTGAGTTTTTCACATTTGGAGGTTGAAGTCATGAGTCACATCTGAGAAAAAATGGCGCTATGGTGGAGTATATTTTTGCTGCAGTTTTCATCAGCAGTTACACCCTCCCCTGAGGAACTGGGTTGTGTGAGAAAGATTTTAAGCGTGGCTGCATCTGATGATCATGAATCATTTGTAACTTCTGATAGCAGTGGTGTCGTCTGAGTGATCTGGAATTATAACAGTACTCGCTTAAGAACTCAAACGAGAACATGAATGGCAGTTTTACCACTGAATGACCCTGCTGGTATACTATGTGCACAATGATTCAGTTCTGATCAAAAATATGTTCATTTTTTTGTTTTCCTGTTGAGGTCTGACTGATGGAATGTCAATTTTCTTTCTAAGTCACGACAAGTCTGTCTCTGTTCTCTCCAGCTGTTTGCTGCTGACTGAACAGATTAAGGAGGGGGCCTTCACTTCTGTGTTCAGTGTGTCTGCTCTTTAACTTATTATGACAATCTCTTGTTTCAAGATAGCTACTAGTGTGCAATCTGTCTTTTTTCCTGGTGTCTTGAACCTCTGACCCTAAAGCAGTTTCAATAAAGCAGCAAAATGTTCCAGTTATGTTTAACTGTATAAGCCCCGGGCCTTTTTTTCTTTTCTTTTAAACACTTTCTTATTATTGTTTTTTTTAAGTAAATATTGTCATACAGAGGACAGACAAAAACAAACAGAGTGAACATAAGCGTAAAAAAGGAAAAAGAACTGTTGTAAAAGCAGTCCATTTCTTTCATTTGTCTCGACATAGTTCCTCTTGAGTTCTTATCTTGTGAATCAACAATTCCATTACATGTATCTCATTTACAATTTTTAGCCAGTCATGTTGTGTTGGCGGATCTGCTTTGTACCATTTTCTGGCGATTCCCTTCCTGCAGGCTGCTAACAAAGATTTCAGTAAATATCTGTCCTCTTTCAATACCACACCGTTTGACATATTTCCCAGGTATAACAGCACACATGACATAGGTATGTTACAGCCCAGGGTCTTAATGATTATATGATACACAGCCTCCCAAAAGTGATTAAGTTTTGAACAAAACCAAAATACATATGAATGATTTACATTCATATCACCACATTTCCTCTAACATAGCTGTGGCATTGATGTGTATTTATTTCTAATTCTGGGTGTGGTAAAAAATCGAATCAAGTTCTTCCAGCAGTATAGTCTCCAAACCCGTGATGATGTAGATGTCTGCTGTGTTTGCCAAATATGTAACCATTCATCATTCGATATGTTCACTTCCAGTTCTCCTTCCCATTTTAGTTTTACATACGTGGTTGTATTCCCTTTTCTGTCCATTAAGCATTTGTACATCACAGATATGGTTCTATATTCCTTTGAATTGTAGGTATCGACTATGGCTCTGATTAATCCAATTTTATACAGGTTTACTTTGTGTTTTACTTCTTTGTCATAAAAGTCTCTTGCTTACAAGTACGTAAAATGATCAGAATTATTTAAATCATATTTTTCTTCATTCTTTGGAAACTCAGGAAGTTGCCATTTTCATAAATGGCCACAATGCGGATATGCCATTTTGAGTTCATTGTTCGAATGTGATTGTGAAGAGCTGAGACCGGGCCTTTTTTTCAGTTTGCTTTCTTAAAACATCATGCCCATCATAAAGATGGGAAATTTACTCAACAATAGGGGTTATATCTGGTAGTATAAATGATATGTTCTGATATCAAGACAAAGCTACTACATGCAGGTGGCCATTAAGGTGTCAGAATCAAAAGAGTGACGGAGCGAATAAAGCTAGAACTGAAATCTGAGAATCAAACTCTGCCGAACAGAAACCTTGTTCCTCAATTAATATCATCCAGGAAACAGGAGTCGGCAAGAGGAAAAACACCACAGAATCAGTGCTGTAATGTTTGCACAGCACATGTGACAAGTTGGATGTAAATTTAGTCTGTGTGTCTTAAGTAAGGTTATTCATACAATACCAACAAGACAATAAATAATGGCACACTTGGAGGGCTTTTGGACACTTTGTCTGGCCTTTGACCTTTTTCATTTGCCACTCTGTAAAGCTCAGTATGTTTCACTGACATCACATCATGTATAATATGTATGTAACAGTCACTGTAATTGTTTTCCAACTCAGGGAACCCAAAAAATTGACAGTTGACTGCTTGCTCACTGTGCTCCCCCACATTAAAGATGCAACTGAAAAAAGTTTCAGTTTACGCACACAATGTTGCTTTGCAGGGTGAAATAGCTCTATATATTCAGTCAACTTTGATGATTGACACCTAGTTTGTAGTGTTAGAACCTATAGAATCAATGGGCAAAAGACAAACTGGTTACAGGGCAGTTTCAGATTTCACTGTGCTGTAGCTTGCTGTAGAAACTGTGTTTACTGCAAATGAAACCACCATATTTTGTGTTCTAACGGAAGTCTTTCGCATGGGATTTTTGGAAGGAAAGGTTTGACACAGGCAACCTTGTTGAAAGAAAGTCCGACTCACTTTGTCCCTGGATCCAGGTGACCTGGGACCTTTCATCACGTCAACTGCTTGAATTTGGGTTGCAGTGAGCATCATTGCTTGATGTTGTCTCTGCTGAGTTCTCAGTGCCACCAGTTGACCCATGTTCACATGGGTTTGACACCGTTTCAGCTTGTGGTTGTTAAAGACCTAAGCGTTTAATGTGTACAAGTAGATTTGTCTTAAATGTGGCATTTCAAACCCTAGCATTGTTGATCTGCAGTTTTGCTTCCTTTATTTGTTTCGTTTCTTTTTTTATCCTTCCTCCTCTCATCACATGAGCAGTACCGAGCTCATCTGTTTGCTCAGCCACACCTGAATGCAACAATGTTGGGGCAAGACATATGCAGGCATATGCAGGGACTCTGAGGTTTCCTAAGAGTCTGTACTCATCTCGTGCATACTCTCAGTGTCTTTATTTTGCAAGTTTTAAACAGACGCAGTGGTTGTTTGAGAGGCACAGTTAACTGGGTGAGTGAGTCTTAGTGTTACAATAAATAAAGCAATTATTTGGCTGAAATGCCCGGGCCTCTGTTTTACACCCTTGATCAGTGACCAGTGTTGTTGCAGACAATATAATTGATTATAGAAATGCACTGGCCAAGGGTGCCGTTTATTTTTTATTACAATCAATCATTTTTGACAAAATGTGATCACTTTAAAATGACAGATCAATATTCCTTCACTTCCTACTTCCCAGGCAACCTATGCCTGTACAGTTTAAGCTTTTTTTTTTTGGACTCACAGAGTACCCAAAGAATATGTGCAAGTTTGCCACATTTTGTTCTGTTACAGCCTGTTAAAAAAACAATTCTCAAAGTTCCTCATTCTTTTTCAGCTGATTGAAAATAAAATCTGTCCGTGAGCATTGGATTTTCGGGTCAACTCCCGACCAAAGTTCTTCTGCACCAAATTGTCAGTTTCGCTGAGTAGCCATGTGTAGAAAAGGTTCTTGTCATTCCAAAGTTTTTCCAGACGGTCTTGTCTAAAAGTTATCTAGAACCATTCCGTAGATTTCATGGCTCCCTTTGTGCTTTGACATGCACAGTATAGCTCGCACTTAATAAGGACTATACATCCAAGTAAAAAGAAAGTCAAAAACCTCCCTAAAATATATCTTCATTTTCTTTTTTGAAAAGAAAAATAAACACAATTAATTTCAAATGAAAACCAGAACAAAATATAGCAAAATTTGAATTCTGCCAATTATTTCAAGATGCACTGTAAGCATCAGTTGAGCGTGTGTAATAAACCTTTTCTCTGGGTTATAACGGTGAATGACTAATCTTTTTTTCATTTGGCCAGTGCTGTTTAACCCAAACTCAGACTCAAAGGGATTAAAAGATGGATCGTGGGACAAAGAGAGGAGAGCTGAAATTAGAAACAACAACAAAAATGATCAAGAAGTTCTGTTTTTTGCTGATTCTGTTCTCGAAAGATTTAATTTCTGCTCTTTTTTTTAATCTGTAAGACAAAATACTGAAACGATACAATACACTGGGTGTTGTTGCCACTGTGGTGGCTAGACTGTAAACACTGGGTTTGCTTACACTTGTAGTTTACATACCTAATTTAGATGTATCCTTTTTTCCTAGAATAATGTCAGGGTTACCTGACTTGGCAGAAAACTAATTTCACATCAGAGACTAATCGGGAACACAATGCAACATTTAGGATCTAAAGAACCTCATCCTTTCCTTTGCAAAGAAGAAAATAGAGAAATAATTGCAAATATGAAATATCAAATGTCAAAGTAATACATGTAGGTTTATTTCCAAACACTTATTACTCTTTCCCCAATCCTTTTTGTCCTTTCCTATCAACTGTAATGCTGTTGTTCACAATCTATTCAACGTCCCTCAGTGGAAAAAAATAAGTGGCTCCTGAGCACAGGATTGGATCCTCTCTGCTTGTTCATCAGAGAAGAAAAAACAAGTATTGGTTAGCTCTTCTGCACCTCCCTCCCCCATTCACCAGACATCCAATCAGAGGAAGCATCAGCCAGGCATAGCTGCCAGTGTCAGGCTGCACTCAGACAGAGCAGAATCCTCTGCGTTAGCCCAACATACGATCTCAGGTAGGTCTTTTAATGCACACACACATGCATGCACAAGTTCACCAGGATTTTTCAGTGCAAGAGTATAGATCTGCATCACATATTTTGCCTTAGCTGCAAAGCTGGAAGCCTTTATTGTGTTTTGTACTGATGTGGATGGAAGGATGCTGCAGTCATCAGAGCAGAGCCCAATTATTGGGTTGAAAATATGCCTTATATATTAGTTGACAGTGTGTATGTGCACACTCAAATGGAGATGAATAATCAGCCCTTTCATGATTTAAAAGCATATTTTAGAAGAGGTTTGGTCACGATTAGAGAAGTCTCGTTTGCACCTGATTCCTAAGATAAAACAACACTGAAAGATTGTTTTGATGACATTTGAGAATAAAAATCCTCCGAACAATACTTGTGTCTTTTCATAGTTATATATTAAGTGTTTGAGTGTAGTTCATACAAACAGACTTGTCAGATGCAAATTCCTATTATTGTGTGTGTGTGTGTGTGTGTGTGTGTGTGTGTGTGTGTGTGTGTGTGTGTGTGTGTGTGTGTGTGTGTGTGTGATATTCAGTTCCAAATTGTTCCGATTTGAAAACATTTTTTGGGCTAAGGTTGTCTATATTTATTGATTCCTTGAAAGATCACTAGTTTGTCTGTTGCATGATCAATTCTTTTTAATACAATATGATTTTTAAGAGCATGGAATTTTTTAGGACGTACAAAATGGCAACATTCGAGATGGAATTTTTTTTTTGAAAAAAAATGCAAATACCTACAAAAAAGGTGCAGTTGTTGCCTTGTGGCTTGTGAAGTGAACGTGTAACCTTGGGAGTCACCGGTTCGGAAGCTCAGAACATGCAAGAAGTTGAGGTGGGGAAAATCAAGGCCTTCATTTATCCTCATATTGAGCAAGGCCCCTAACCCCTGACTGCTCCCTCGGTGCTGCACCAGGACAGCTCCTCTTTTATATGGGTTAAAATGAATACACAAATGGTAAATAAATGCAGAGATACATTGGCACATCTTTTAAATTTTAATCATGAAAGGCTCCAAGACTTATCTTTTTGTCCTTTGGTTCTTCGGGGAAAAATGCAGCTGTGGCAAATTTAAACCACCTGTTGCACAAAATAAAGGGGCAGTACTGCCTTGCTTCAGCTGGGCCTCTTCACTTGCTTTAGGTTCTACCTCTTCTTCCTTCTATGTCTTTCTTCTTCCTTCTATGTCTTTGCCCTTCTGCAATAGCTATGAATAGTGTGGCAGCAGCTAAATTGAAAAGGACACAGCGCTGAATAACATTCAAGAACACAACAGTGCCTCATGTCCCAGCAGCTTCATAGAAGGAGAAAATCGTGACTGTTGAATGTGAATGTGATTCCATTGTCACAGAAGAGTTCAGAAGCACTAGCTCAGAGCCATCTTCTCGCCCTGTAACAGCTTGTCAGGCTCTGAGTTCATCAGAGAGTGAGTGTGCTGCCAGCTGAGGAAATTTTATTTGTTTCTACTGTGACATTGGCTTTCGGCACACTGAGCATCAGTGTCTTCTATGTTGTTTGAGCTTGGTGTTTGCAATCATGCAAATTTTCTCACCACTGCTGTGAAGTACAGGACACAATTTGACACTGGAATTATGAAATCCCACAAAAAACTCGATTCGTTCTTTAAACATTTAAAAGTACATTTCTGCTGATTTAAAGATCTACCAAAGAATATTTGAAAATGTAAAAAATGTTTAATGTTGACTTGTTTGTTAAATAGCAAAGGCCCCAAAAAGGCACTTCATGAAATGCTGATACTTTTACACACATTAGCATAATCTGTTAATGCTGCATCTTTTTGGGAGCTAGTATAAACTCTAGGGGATAAGTTTGCAGTTAGCCCGCCTGGTTCTTGCACAGGCCAACACAATGATTCCAATAAATGAGCAATCAAGCTTTTTAGGTACTATTAGAGGAAACAGCAGAGTCAGACCTCTCTTGAAACTTGGCACAGTAATCGTAATAGTAATCGTATATTTAAGTGATACCTCCCCATGATTCAAAAGATACTGCTTTTAAGATTTTGGAGACACATTTACATTTAGTGCAAAGCATCAGTATCGAATCAGTGTCACCAGAACTGGCCACAGTTTTACCTAGTATTTATTGGTTTGGAAAGAAATCAGTAACATCGAATATCATCAGTCATGAGAGAATACATTTGAGGTTTTGTGTGAGTTGCAGCACCTCTTTGCCACAGAAAGACCAAATGGGAAACTGAGAGACGTCCAAAAGAGATAATGATGGAAAGAGTTGTCAGAGTTATTCATCAAACATTGCTAAAAATCTGACTTGCCCCATAAAAGGTTTTGATGATGTAATCAAATACATGCCTGGCCCAATAGAAAAAAAAACCCACAAGTTTTCACTTTCACATGTTTGATTTCATTTTCTGTGACATAGTTGACTCTGTGGGTTTTCCACACATGACACAATGGTAGTTCCACATGCACAGAACCTAAAAACACCTTGACCATCCTGGTATCAGTATATAAACTCATGCTGGTCAAGGATGGTCAGGGTGTTGTTTAGTTGCCATGCCCCAGTTGCATTGCTAGTGCTACATATTACCAGTGTCCTCAAGCTAAGATCAAAACAAAAAAATGGAGTTTCAATAAAAGTGGTATAATGTACGTTTGTGACAATCAGCATCCAGGAATTGACTCATAGGAGGGAGACTAGTTATACTGTCCTTATGGAATAACATGAGTTTGGAACATCACCTTCGGGAAGATATTAGAAGGAGAAGTATGGAGACGCTTTTGTTCTTGCAAAAAACTAAGTTCTAAATGTCTCATTTGTAGTTTCCAGAACTTCTGACTAACATTCAAGAATGTTTATTTGCAGAAGCTAAATTGCCTTTTCATTTGTGTTTGTGTTTCATGTGCTTGGTTTTTGTAGCCTTAGAAAAATGATTTTATGTATACATACAGTAAGTGGTGCCCCCCCCCCCCCCCATCTTATCTTGCTTTGCCATAAGACTTTTAATGAGGGTAAAAAGCCTTTCACTCTAACACTAAAGTTATTTTATGCTGGACAGGTATGCCTCTAACGAGATGTTAACTGCCATTCAGTTTGACAATTGTCATAACAAAATGAGGTTTGGTGATGCTGTTTTTGTGGTCTTTGGAACACCACATAAACACCCAGACAAATTTTGTGGCATCGTATTCTATGTGGACAATAACATTCAGAATACTGTTGGATTTGGCTTCATTTACACTCTCTTTCTCGTTCTTTAAGATGCTTGAGGGGTGCCCTACTAATGTGGTGCTCTTGTAAAGGGAGGGGTGAATGGGGAATTTCTCTGTGTATTGCAACCTGAAGTTTGATGAATCAATGGAGCTGGAATCTATGTACAAGCCCATTAATGTTTTCTGAATGAGAAACCAAATCTAATCAGAACTGAAGTCTGGACTAAATACGGAAACCCTTAAATTTATAGCACTTTGCTTGCTTGAGAGGGTAATAGGAGAGTGTATTCACAAATAGCCTGTTGTGTCTCATGAGCAGGATATGCACGTGTATGACAGTGACAAGCGCAGATAGACACTTCATAGTGCTGGAACCCATACCCTTTGTACTCTAGTCTAAGCAAGTGAGTAAGAAGCAGCACTCTGCACTCCTGTATCAAGCCACAGACCAGCAGCAAGGAGGATGAGCATGCAGATGTACCTACAAAAGCCACTGATAAACCAGAAGAGTGAGTGAAGGTAAATCCACAACGTGGTTTTGTGGTACTAAGGAATGACGTTATCATGATTTCATGTATTTTTGTCATCAAAAAACTTTGCAAAGGTAAGCTGAAGTTGTTTATTGGGTGACAGGTGAAAAGACAAGAAAGTGTGAAAATATACATTGCAACTGCACTGAGCAGCATTACTGCATCACATAATATATGACAAACACATCTCACGGATGGTAGTATTACACAGCCACCATCTCATCTTGTTTGTTCCGTCTACTTAGCTTTCAATTCTATTCAGGTAGCGCAAGTACTGTCCTGTTTTTCCCCCCAAAGTCTTCTTTTTTGAAAAGACAAATGAGTAGGTTTTGAAAATAATGGTGTTCAAAGAACAAGAAATCTGCATTTGTGTAGCTGCAATCAAACCCAATGCTTGTACATTAGTGTGTAATTGACTCAATAAACTACAGATTTAGGTGACAAATATCCTATGATATTCAGGCTAAAACTAAAACAATGCTACTGACAAAATTTTGGCTAACACTAAATTTCATTTTAGTCTGAAGACTGTGACTCAGTCAAATTTGCCAGTCAAAATAACACAGATCTTTCAGTGTAAAAAGTGGAAACCAGGGGGTGTCATGGAGTCGTTCACAAGTACAAACACAGTGTGAGAACATCATGGAACTCTGTGTTTTTGAGTATTTCTTTACAGTTTGGTATTTTATCATTATTTCCTTGGACATGATCACCACAGAAAAACTGAAAAAACCTGTCAATTTCACCTTTCCTCAGGGTTAGGGTTAAAATTATAACCACATGACATTTTATTGTGTTATTATTGCATTTTTCATGTAATTCTATTTTCAGGGACATTTTTTATTAATAGATTGCTGATGGGGTCTCTTTATTAATTTTTTCCCAGGGTCCCAGAGACTTGAGGACTGCCCCCGGATGAATTTAAACTTTTCATTTCATACTGTCCTCAGTGATCTGAATGTAGCTAATTCCCTGTTGCTTTTATCTTCATTTTGTAGGGACACTCACTGTCGGTGTTGACTTGATCTTATTGTCACATGAATGCATTCACTGCACGCCATTTCTGAATGCATGCAATATGTTCCTCTGCTCTTTAACCTGACAGTTGAACATGAATACTTTTATTGATCATCGCCCAGTTCGCAAATCACTGTCATGCTGTACTTTATGAAAGTGTTATGCACAGGATATGGCACCTCATGTTCCCAAGTGATGAGTCCAGCTTTACCATGAGAAAGCAAAACCATGCATCATATGGTGTCACACATATTGATGTCACTGGGGGTCCACCCTGAAGCCAGGTCTGGGGTTGGGGCTCGTGAGTAAGTGCATAGTGGGTGGGCCACCTTGCTGTAAACACCACACCCATGAGAGAGACAATAAAGGACCACCGCATTGTGGTCTGGGTGGCAGTCAAATGTGGAGGCCTTGATCACCTAATTCTTGCCGAAGCAAAAACCATGTTCAAACACAGGGATGTTCATCACGGGCCTTAACGTTAGGATATCCTAGGCCAGAGGTTGGTGTTCAGTTTTGTGGTTGTATGATTTCGACACGAAGGGCTGAACAGTCGACCGATTATCACCCGATAATGGGGACATTGACCAATGGAAGGTGAAGGTGTCCTGACAAACTTGGCAGTCCTCAGTGTATTGTGGGGGTCTCTTGACAGTCTCGAGGTAACCCTCTGTCAGGGAGCTCTTTAACTCCCATCTCTGGCAGAGCTCCAGTTAGATTCTGAGGGGGACTGATGACAATAAGTTCAAGTAGAGCATGTTCTCTGCCTCCATTGTTGACGCAGCTGCCAAAGTCTGTGGCAGTTAGATCTCAGTTGCCTGTTGCAGTGGCAACCTCCAAACCAAATCCTATACACCAGAAGTAAGGGATCCCATCAAGCTGAAGGAGGAGCGCTAACAGGCTTACCTGGCCTGTGGCACTCCTATGGCAGCTGACAGGCACTATAAGGCTGAGCGTGCTGTCGTAAAGGCAGTTGTAAAAGCAAAAGCACAGGTCTTGGAGGCAGTTGGGGAGGCCGTTAGGAGGGATTATCGATCGAGCTCAATGAAACTCTTGGCTAGCACAAGTTGTCAGATGATGGAAGGAATGCTTTGAGGATCTCCTCAATCCCACTGACTCACCCTCTGTAGAATAATTAGAGGCTGGGAACTCAGAGGTTGGTCCATCAGCCAAGCTGAAGTCACTGACTAGAAGTTTATAAGCTCCCTGGTGGCAAACCATTGAGGGTGGATGAGAGTTGGCCTGTGTACTTCACCTGTTTGGATGTCATGGGGCAGTTCTGGTTGACACTCTTTTGCAGCATTGTGGTTGCTTCTGGACCTTACAGACAGGGGGTGGTGGTCTTTCTACTCAAGGAGAGGGGGCAGAGGGTATGTTCCAAATACAGGGGGATCACACATCAGTTTCCTTGGAAAAGTCTATTCCAGGTTTACAGGAAGGTGGAGTTATGTATTTTTCATCCTTACCACGGAACACTGCACCAGCTCAGTACCCTCTGGAGGGAGCTGGAGGAGTCATGGGAGGTCATTTGAACTTTTTTGTGTGTGAAAATTACAGTTACTGTCCACCTCTGACCAATATTATGAAATGTGATAAGCAAGCAGGTTGTCATCACATTGAAGGTGTCACTGGGTATCCTCCTTCTGCGAGAAGGTATTTGTATCTGATATTGAATTGAATGCAGTGTTGAAGTTATCGTCAGCATTGACATGAGTTCAGAAGGGATCCATCATGATAATGTTATCAGTCCTTTGCCGGGGAGCACTGACCAAGACAGCTCATTGAAAAAAACAAAAACATACAATTGGCGTATTTGGCTAAGCAGGAGAGCTGCAAATATTCCAATATTCTGCCTTCATACCCTCCACTGTATCACCACTGTATAAAAATCCTTTCTTGGAATCAGCTCTTTCTTCTTATTCTTCTGATTAAGGGGAGAAGGACAACCTGCATATGATTACTGCTGCATTGTGTTCAGTCATAGCCTCAGCTACCAACCTATGGGAGTAACATGATTGTACTGGGAGTAACATGAGTGATGTTCAGAGGACTACTTGTTTAAAAGTAGGGTGTGGAATACAGATAGACAGTGACTACTCACTTATCATGAATGCAAGTATGTGCATCCATGTTACATGACTGGCATTTAGGGTACTATATGTTGAGAGGGAGGTTGACAAATGCATATGGACAATGACTACCGATTGTAACTGTGAATGTGAGTGAGTGTGTGCACTCCACAGCTAATCATCTTGCAGGGACACCAGCAGTGAGTGGGAGTAAGAACCAGCCCCGCAGTCTTACATAATAAGAGTAGAAATAATGCTCTCTAATGCTGCTTTTGATGTGCTTCCTCTCTTGCTGCACATAACCCACTTAGAGCAAAACATTCACTCAGCACAGCAACAGTCCCCCCCAACACCCACTCACATGCATACACTCACTCTGAAAATGAATCTTTACAGATGAATGTCAAAGTGTTGCTGTGACTGTCAAAACTCCTTTGAGTGCCATCCATATGCACCTTTGGTGTGCCCATGCTGAGAGAGGATCTGACAGTGTTACTGTGGTCTGATTCATTCTGCAGCAACAATATTTTTTTGATGAAAGTCTATTTTCTTGTGTCTGAGATATATGTCAACAATGAGGATCATTATGATCAAATCCACAGGAAAGAAAAGTGTGTGGGGGGAGGGGGTGCGCAACTGTAGTACACCCAGCTCTTTACTCTGCTTTGCTACATGGAATGCAAGACTGCAATGCTGACCAAACACACACAACTCTCCTTTTTTAATTGCTATCTTATTATGGCTGCCTTCAACCCATTGGCAAATCTTTACATGTCTTGTTTGATAAGTCAAACATAAAAACGGGATCATCAAGGGAAATCCCATTATATAGTAACAAGAACAAGAAAACAAGCCAATCACTCACCACCAAGACTGATTTGCAGCCACATATGTGCTTACCTCAGTGGTAGTTTTACCTAACATAAAAAAATGCAATCATTTTTATCAGTCACAAAAAATTAAAGTCTTCTCCTTCTGTCTTGTTTTCTCAGAAAGCTGCCTCGCTAGATAGTGAGGCTGATACAGAAGGGCCAAACAACGGCTGCGACACAGCTGAGAACCACAACTCTATCTCCGTCACCATGGAAACAGCTGAACAATCAGAGCAAGTGATGGACTGTGAAGTGGAGGTTGCTGAGAATGAGTCACCTGAACAGGGGAATGATTTCAATGCAAAAGATGAGCAAGGTTGTTCTGAGACAGAATCATCAGATTTCCCAGAAGAGAAGATGGAAAGTTTATCAACTGATACAGGACCCAGCACAAAAGAGGATGACAAACTTCACTGCTGTGAGACTAATGATTGCACCAATGTGCCTTGTCAGGACCAAGTGAAAGCTTTGATTTCAGAAGCAGGATATGACGATCTCAAGAGAAATGAGTCAACAACCTCGTCTGTGTCTGACACATTGTCCAGTGCCGACAGTGTTTATGAGAATGAGTCTCATCGAAAGACACAGGACATACAGGTGATGGAACAGGTCTCTCCGGTGGATCAGTATCTTGAGCCAGAAGAGCACAGTGAGCACAGCCCAGTGCACTCAAAAGAAGACTTTGGGCTATTTCAGCAAGACCCTCACCTGGAACCAGACCTTGACACAGTGCAAGATCTTGAACCAGATCTAAATACTGAACAAGAGCAGTACTCTGAGCCAGACCACTACATAAAGCAAGAGCAAGAACCCGTGTTAGAGTTGTACTCTACTCAGAGTGATGGAGAATTTTACCCTGAACTTGAGCAAGACACCAATCTGGAGTTCTGTCCTGAGCCAGAGTTTGAGGCAAATGAGGATTTCCCTAATCCTCAAGATGACAGCTACATGCACAAAGATAACAATGAAGAAGAACTTCAGGCCCAATTTGAACCACAGATTACAGAGGAGTCACAAATGGAGGCATGCAATAAAGAGGAAGTGATGTCAGATGTTTCTGAGTCCTGCCATAACCCTGACTACGATGAAATGGTGGATTGTCTTAGAGCTGAAATTACAGAAGCTTCATCTGATAGTGAGACCGATGAAAAATGGAGAACAATATTCTCCTCTTCCATAAACAAAGAAGACGATGATTCATATCTGGACAGTCTTCAGCTGAGTGCGCAAGAACTCTTTGTGCAAAGAGTTGAGGAGACTGACTTCAAAACAGAAGACAATGATGACTTTGGGGAAGTTAGTTTTGAGGTCCCGCAAGTGGAAGGAATTCTGGAAGAGACTGAAAATATTGTTTCAGTTTTAGTCCCTCAACATGAGGTAAAAGCCAACCCTTTGGCTCTTCAAGGCTTGTCCAAAATATCTGAAGATGAAAGTGAAAATGGCAAAGATGCCAGTTCCAACCATTTCAACCAGCAACATCCAACAGTTGTGGATACAGCTAAAATGTTACCAAAAGACTTTTGTGTGATACAGGAGACCAAGAGTGAGAATGTGAGTACTGAACATGTGGACTTTCAGTTAGCTCGAAAGCAGTGGCAGGAAATGGAAGCGCAAACAAAAAACAAGGTTGTCTTGCCCACAACTGGACAGCCACGCTTCCATGGCAGTCACAGCTTTATGTACACACCAGTTCGCAAGATTGAAAGAACACAAAAGAAAGAAAATGATCTGGGGGGCTTACCTCTGGTTGGGGACTATCCTCAAACTCAGTTCAGCCCTTGTTCAGAGGATTCAGGTCTGGATGATTCCAGTTACAGGTCTCATTCTGATGATGCGGAGACACCTGTGGAGAAAGAGATTCGCATTTCAATGGAGAGAGAGGAAAACTTCAAGAGAGAGAGAGACCTCTCCAGAATGGACAAATCAGCTGACTGTGCTACATCAAGAAGTATTCCCAGATCAATGAGTACTCCACTAACACCATCATTTATTATCACCTCCTCTCCCACAAAAGAGCCACATAAAGGTGAAGTATCAGTAAATAATGTTATTATTCTGGACCCAAGCAATAATTTTTCCTCCAGCCCCAGACAGGGCAAAGACAACACGACAACTCAACCTACCGAGTGGTGTCCTGAAGACAGTGGCTCGAATGTCATCATCCTAGAGACGTCCAATCTTATTATTCGCAGTGCCTCTGAGTTCTCCCTCAGCAAAGCGTGTGAGCAACCCCAGGAAAAAATGTTTCTCAATAATCCATTTTTTAAACTGCGTTCAAGAAGTACAATATCACTGGTGGATGAAGAGATTAAGATGGTAAAGCTGAGAGAAGAGGAGTTGAAGAAAGAAAGGGCAAGCCTGTACAGCACAGAGAGGTTTGATACAGGGAGATCAAACCGCATGGACACATTAACATTCGGTCATTCAGGTATGCCCAAAACGCTACTCACAAAATAAGAGTAAAGCTCAAACCACCTGTTGTCCTGCTTGCATACAAACTAATGTTGATCTTTGATCTTTTTTAGTTGATGTACCAATGAAGTGCAAGTCTTCTCCATCATCGCCAATGAAAACAGCTTACAGGATGGATCGATCAGTTTCATCCTGTGATCAAAGAGTGAGTGTTTTTAAAGATATTTAATTCTGCTATTTTCATCATAACATGCCATTGATTGATTGGTTGAATGGTAAGTTAGGAGCAGCAAAGCTACTGTCATACTTTCAGTTCCCTGTTGGAGAGGCTAAAAGGGTTTGGAAGAAGTGTTTCATAATAGACTGTCTTTTGCAGTTTTCAGAAGGCTACACAGGAAGCAGACGCAAGAGTGCCATGGCTCTGCGATGGGAGGCAGGTGAATTCACAAAAAGTGACTGAAGCCAACCATGTTAACAGCTTAACAATACAGAGTATCACCTATCAATGTTCTTTTTCAAGTTAAATGCATCTTTACAAATATTTGTTTTGGTGTCGTGACATTACTCTACTTCTGTGACACTGACGACAAATAATGATGACATTTGTTAGAATATTAGTGAAAGCAGTCCTCTGACAACCTTTAAACCAAGGATCATTTAAAATTTATGTTCCTTCTGGAGAACAATGTGGAACCTTACTTGACAAAAGTATTCCGCCGTCAGTGTTCACTAAACACTGGTGTGGTGCATAAAAGCTGTGCTGCGGCCTTCTGGGCTATTTGCAGTCCAACTAAAAATTGCCATTAGTTCACACCTCACTTATAAATCATTGTATGGGACTCATTCTCAAAACAGTTGTGAACAAACAAGTTGGAAGTGGCCTATGCCAAACCACCATCAGTTTGATGCAAATGTCTGCATGCATTTCTTCATAGTAAAGTCACTTTGCATACCGTAGTCCACTTATAGATGTGCTTACGCAGATCTGCCTTGTTATCATGCTCACCTTGAAACATACACATTGAGTACACACAGAGTCTGCACATTAGTGATCTTTAATTGGGAGTCACAACAACAGCAAATTCTCAACTATTGTCAAGTAGAATTTTAAGCAGCACTGCGGGTATCAGATATGTCAATCATATCTGTAAATGTGGCAAGCGACATTTTTTTGGTATGACAAATTCACAAGCTAAACAGTGATGGGTATTTTAACAATGCAGTCCTTTCAAAAATGATGGCAAGTAGATTGCTGCACGAGTTGCCTGTTTGTCCCTGATCACGATGAAACAGTCTTTCTTGAAAATGCAAGCAATTTCTGCATTTTTGTTGAAAAGTCTGTAGCAGCAGAGCAATGTCTATGAGTCCTGTCTGGTGCTCATTTTGCCACTCTGCCTATAGGTCAAGTTAGCAGGGTAGGGGAAAAATGACTCAGTGGATATTTCCACATTTACTATCAGCAGAAACCTCCAAGCTATCCCATGTCACTATTATATTAACACTAAAACAATTTACCAGCTGGTTTAAGCCTATGTCACTTCGTTGTTAGTCTTACCATGTATGAGGACAATGTGATGGCCAGACAGCACTGATCAGCAGTGTTCAATCAAGAGAAATAAAAATGAATTTTTACCATATGAAGGTTGTAGTAAGATGGCACCAGCTTGCATTGTTTTCAGTAAAGTGGACATGTTTGTGACATGTGACATTAAGGGAAACTAGATGTGTGAACAGAACATTATTTTGCCTCTCAATTTCTTTTCGAGTTTGGTTTTGAAAGAAAACAGCCAACGTCTACTTCTATTACTATGCTGTGTGAATGTCAGTCATGAGTCTGACGAAATAAAGCCATGGCACTGCCATGTTGTGCCACAGCTGTGCCTGGTGTGAATAGGCCATCTAGTAACACTCGATACTCAGTTCAGAGCTTCTGGTTAAAGCTTTTTAAGAGACTGTAACTTCTTCATGTGTTGAAGTTGTTAAATGGACTTTCACCTCACAATAAACAGTACAAATACAGCTACCAATTAAAGGTAATCATGGATGACTGATGTAATTTTTGAGGATTAAAGCTGTGACAAACAGTTATTAAAGGTGGGGTGATTATCTGCAAATGGTGTATGCATCAAAGAGATATTTTATGTACTGTATGATGCAATAATTTCAACAATGACATTTTACCCTGAGAATTACACATTGCCTACTAAAGATGTGTTCAAAAAGACTGAACCAGAAGTGCAGAACCTAAGAAACTGCCAGTGAAAGAAAATAAAACATAGCATTTGCAAACAATAGAAATACCATGACATGGCAACCACCAATTGAAGTTCACTGACTGACTTCGATTGCTGAATATGTCTCGTAAATTTGAAGTGTATGTGTAGTGTATTTTGTTTATGTGTTTGAATTTTCTTATTTCTTGTATTGTGTGTTCAACAGCAATATCCAATGAGTTTGGAGAGATGACTTGATTTTGGATAATACTGGTTGTTACTGTTTGTTAAATGCCACAGATATAAGCTATTAGAAAGTCTATAAAAGTCAATGTTCAATTGGGTAGAGCTCTTAAAATATACAGAAAGAACTGAAACAAGGTATTGTGTCTGTCAAAGACCAACACAATACATTTGGAAAATATCAGGACTAATCAGAAGAATTTCAAGGTGCAAACTAAATAAAGAATCAAAAATAGAACTGATTAAGAAGTACATGTTGTAGGGAATTTATGTAAACGTTAGTTTAAATTTACCTTGGTTTTACAGTCTTTCCTAAAATTTGTCATCTCATTCACTGCAAACTCATAGTGTTTAGCAAAGCTTTTAGGAAATCACTTGTTATGGTATACCCAACAAATTAGCCTGCAGTTCAGCAATGCGTTTCATTCACCTGACCCATAGATGAATTGCCTTGTCTTCTCAGAAGTTAGAAAGAGCAATTTGAGGGACCAAAAATGCTATTTCCACTTATACCTTGAGTATCCAGAAAGATTTAAAGGAAAATTAAATCTTCTCATGAAATTAAAGTGCACTGAAATCCTTTGCTATTTATTCCCTGGATGCCTGAATGTAACTGACCAACGTATTGTAAATGTTTCTTTGTTCTCTATCTCTTCAAAGTTTTATTGTAAATCAAATTTGAAAGCATAATGTGGTGTTGCTGTATGTCTTCAGAAAAAAAATGCTTTGTTGTTCAATGTACAATGAATGTATTTTCTTACTCTTGTTTCTTGTATGGATTTTTCAGGGTGAGCTAAATAGACATAAACTAGCACAATCCAGGTACATCTCAAAAAAGTCTAAATAGATAAAATTATAAAAAATTATTAATTCACATGTTATATTTTATTCTAATAATTCAAGCAGATACATCTTCAAGATAAAGAAAATAGAATATCACAAATTACCCGAATAATTCACGGGTTTGAATTTTCTTTGTATTCTCTTAACAAGAGGCCATATATATGACTATCAAAACATTTAAATGCTCAAAACATTTAATCTGTTATAAAAGTAGAAAAGAAAGAAAAAAATGTTTACTGTTTATTAATGTTCTATTTTTTCAGATGTGCCTATATTTAAAATGCATTCAAGTGATGATAATAGACAACCCAGCTAACACATTTAAAAATTTTGGGGCAATTGCACTGCTAATAATTTAGTCTTGCTACACCTGAGTCAACTGTATATAATTTATGACAATCTAATATGATGGCAACGTGTTCAGTGCAACACTTGAAAAAATGTGTGGACATTTCCAGCTGTCTTCAATAGCAGCCTATAAAAGCTTGGTACTTTATTGACCGTAGATTTAATGAAGTTTGACAGCCGTGTTTTACATTTTATGTTTGTATGCCTAGTTGTTGGACTATAGCTTAAAAACCATCAAGATTGCTTGCTAATGGTTTTACAGTTTGTGAACAGCTCCTGCTGTGGCTTCTTGGGGGTTACTGAGCTCATTATGGCTAAACACTCCTAAACAACTTGATCTTTAATATGTATTCCTCATGCAAGTACAAATGAGATTGGTGCAACAATAAAATATGTAGATGAAAGAAACTGTTTTGCTTTGTTTGTATACTTAACAAAACGTTGCTTATTGATTCATTTCAGTAGGCATGGTAATCAAGTTCATAGGGCTTTAACTCCTCGGTCCAGTTAATTTGCTTGCTTAATTGCTGTTTTACAAAGTTGCTCTCATAAGGCAGAACTTTCAGCTATTAAGCTGTTCCCCCTTCAGCCCAGCCCTTTTTCAGAGCAGGCATACTTTTGGACCAGCCCCCTTGCAAGGTTCAGTATACAGTCACTGTACACATTACACATCCAAAACTGAAAATAAGTCATGCTTGCACATACATCACATACATCGGATGAGTCACTCTTGAGAGGGACTTTAGAGCAATACCATCCCACCAAAACACACAATATTGTTACATGTGCCTTCATGTTTGTCTCAAGCATGAATAGAAGCTCCCTAAATTACAAAGGCTTCTTTTTGTCTCTTTTGAGTCATTAAACAACACATCGCAGCTTGCCTCACATGAAGCAGAACATAAAAAGCTGAAATTTGCACAGGCCCAAGGTATTCTCATTAACTTTTTTCTTATATTGCATTATTTTTTAACTTTATTTGTCATTCATCATCTACTGTGCACTGTCTACCAGAACTTTGTGTCATAATGGAAAAAAACCATACATTTTGGGTTGAACACAAAGTCCCCATTATGATTTACTTCATTTTAGACTTCACTGAAAAGTAAAAAAAAAAATCCTTCTGAATCTGTAATGTAAAGGGCCATGAGAGTGATATGCTGTTTGGGGTAATTATGTTTGGGTTCATTCACATTGGTCGTATGAATTGCAAGCTACATTAGATCTGGCGCTTATTGCAGTATGGTATCAACACTAATACCCTGGCCTGCAATGTGAAGGTTTTGGTAGTCCATTGCAATGTGTGATAGTTTGTTCCTATTAGATGGTTACACAGTCAAAATGGTGACAAAAACAGGAATCACTGCATGCCCACTCGGTGGATACCAGATGACCAAACGTACTCAGTGAGGACACGGGCAAATGGTAAGACGTCAAACACTCACTTTGTGTTGATTGTATGTCTTTGGTCTTCTTTTGTTTTTGCTTGGTTGATTTTTTTAACTGTTAGAAGGAACATTTAATTGTAACTAGAGCTGCAGTTAACAATTATTTTGAGAGTCGATTAATCTACTCCTGTAATCGATCGATTAATCGGATAAGCGCTTTCTATGTTTTTAAGGATGTGACTAGGGCTGAAGCAATTTATCGAGTCATTCGATAAATGGTGCTGATTTTCAAACATTTGCATTTAAAACTCTTTGTTTCTACTTCAGTAATTTTTGTATTTATTGCACTTTACGTCACAGCTCT
>JAUESF010000006.1:44859-59409 GCA_032274765.1 Malacoctenus tetranemus
CAGCACCCCCCCCCCCCCCGCCACCCCCACCCCCCCACCCTAGGCATGGTTAAGTGCTCTCTTAGTCTGCTCTAATGCACTGAAACCACAGATGACCCCGCTTCCACCATCGCGGCCTTGTGTGTCAGTGCCACACAGCACAAGCTCGCTTTGCGATTGACTGCATGCAGATGTGTTGCCATGGTCTACGGACAAACAGCCAAGTGGTTCAGCAATAAAGCCGACCTGCTCTTAACTCTCACCCTGGCTTTACTGCTTTACAAGCACCTAATAACTATTACTTTAAAACTGAAAGATACAAGTTTTTTTTTTTGGTTTTGAATTTATTTATTTATTTTACTCAATTTTTTTTTTGCGGATTGGTAAATCATAAATAGTCGGTACACAGTGTAAAACTCGACTGAACAGTTACTTCTGAATGATGTTATAGACCACAGGTATTTATGCCAATTTGTTTTCTTGTTATTTGTCGTATTTTGTATTTGGGTGTCTCAATATGGACTGCATGAATTTATGTCAATTTGTTACCTTGTTTGTTTGTTGTTGTTGTTTTTTTTTGCTGTTTTGTCATTTTTGTGCTCAGCTGGTCGGTGGATAATGAATTCATCAGGTCAGATGCTGTCGACAGTTGTTCCTTGGGAGCGTCCCAAAGTGCCTTTGAGAAAAGCTGATCTCTGTTTTATTGCCGCAGTGAAGCTAAACACTGCTGAAAAAAACACCCCCCCTCCCCCTCACTGATACTATGAGCTCTGGGGTCCTGCTGCACACCTGTGGTCAGGTGATTGTATCATCAATTTCTTCAGTTTGGCTTCCCTGCCACACAATGGATTTATGTAGATTATACGTTGACTAATATCTGCGATACAATTTACGGCCAGAACACCACTCATAAGGAATATGTGTATACATTAGGGCCCATTGCATTGGAGAGGCATGCACACGTACACACACACACACTCATGCGCGTACGTACAAAGCCGTCTCTCACACACCTGACTTGCATCAGGATAACATGTTGTTCGGTTTAAAAACATTTTAGCAGGCGTAGGTAGCTCGTGATCAGTGACAATGACATTTGAAGAGGCAGCTGACGAATTTTACAGAATCGTTGCAATCACGGTGCCGGGACTTCTAAAGGTGCTTCATTATTTTGTGATTCTGCTCAATCAATAACTGTTATCCCACCAAAGAGCATGTATTTTTGCTTTCAGGGATTCCTCGAACGATTCAGCTGCCTGGCTCAGACCAAGGCATCAGAAGCGACGTCCTGCAACCTCCAACCCGTCAGCTTTTGTTTTGTTTTGATGGGGAGTTTCTCTGTGCCATCAGAGTTTGAATGACAATTTCCTGCTGTTAGCTTTTTTTTTTTTTAGCATCAATTTCAGACTTTGAATTGTTGACCCTGGAGTTTCTGCTGTTATTTTCTTGAGGATGAAGATGAAGATTTTTTTTGACGTGAATTTTGAAGTTTTTTTCTGGCTGAAAATTTTTCTTGAGACTGATTTTTTTTTCGACACTGATAACTTCTTTGGAATTTTTTTTTTTTTTATCTCACACTGAATTTATTTCAAAACACTGAAAAAGTAGGGGGCTCTACTCGTGTCATATTTTGAAGCTACAAACAATTCAGTGAAAGAATTTCAGTTTCAAACTCTAAGATGGCACAGAGAGGCTTCCACGTCCTTGGCTTTCATCAAGCTGTCAATGAAGTTGTGAACGAGCTAATGTGAGAATGCCTTTGTCCCCCCCCCCCCTTTGACAGAAAGCCTCCAGTGCGCTGACAACTGCTGCAGGTTCATCTTCAAAGCCTTATCAGGAGCGCCCTCTGGTGACCAATCATGAAAACTGCAAAACTGAAGCTGTGGATTTGCTACAAAAGAAATAGATTTCTTTCCACTCCAGCATGTGCACATAATTGGCGTTACACATATACTATACTGATGGATGTTAGGCATCATATCTGGTTGTCAATATGATCTGCTCTGTCTTGCACGACAACCTTACAGCGCAAAGGTCCTGGGTTCGAGCCACAGTGAGGCCTTCATGTAAAGAGTTTGCATGTTCTTTCAGTGTGTGTGTGCATTTGTGTGTGCGTGTGTGTGTGCGTGCATGTTCATTTTGGATAATGTGATTCCCCTGACGACTAATCAGCAGTGGTCCGGCCTTCCTATGGCTGTTTTATCTCTTATCTTTTACTCATTTTTTTGCAGTTTTTCACTTACATTTTTTAATCTTCTGCCTCATGCCTTTGTTTTCCCAACCAAATGGGCACTTTATGGTTATATGCATGGTCACCCTGTCATCAACCAGCATACCTTTGAAAATGTTGAAAACGCTCTTCAAACAGTTTTCCCCCTCAAAACTTAAAAAACAAGAGTTCACACAAGACCAAAGCACAACTGCATGCTCAAAGCAGCACAGGCAGCTCATTAGACATCCTTTCTTGAGAGCAGGAGGATAAGATATCCATGCAGTGCCTCTCCTTCAAATCCCCTTAGTCAAGGTTTCTCTGCAGTGATCTGCTTTACTGCAGATCCGGCTGAGTCTGGAGCCTGACATTCATGTCTGGAAACAAGTGGACCTTTCACCCATTATCCGGTGACTGTCAACCAGTCAACTTAAACTCCAATTACATTGTATCTTGTGATTGCAACCAGCCTCATTGCGAGTGGAAGCGCTCGGCACAGAAAATGTGCATAATGTGTGAGAGGAACGGAGTCTTCCTGTATCCATGTAAAATGGAGACAAGCTAAATGTCTGTGTGGAGAATGGGTGGCAATGCAACTGCATCATGGTCAGGTTCTTGACAGAAAATGGAGGGACATGAAGAGGCAATCGTCAAATAGCTCTGAATGCACATTTGCAGCGTCTGTTGGATTTGTTGTAATGAATTGTTACAGGAGGCCTCAGTTCTGAAAGTGATGGCAGTCAGTCAGAGTGAGAGTGGAAACAACTAGCACCACCCAAACCCTTCCAGATTTATGTCTCCGAAATACATTAAAATAAATCTCTTTTTCTACTGGCAAGTGGATGATGAGGTTACACATAGAGGTGTTGAAAATGGCCTGGTGTATAGACAGGTTTCTTTGCAATGTTTGCACTCTGAGGCCGGGGGGGCAGAAAGTGAAACATTTCTCATTGTTCACAAGCTGCTGCAATACATAGATTTATTTGCAAAAGTAACTGAAATCATGAGCTCTCAATATCTGCCATTTCAACTTGAAATGCTTAGAGAAGGATCAACCAGGTTTCAAAGTAAAGTTGTATGTAGGCCCATTCTTTCCACCAGAGGGCGGTATTATCGGGTAATATTGACAGGCAGGCGCTGATGTTTTCAGAAACAATCTAAAGAAAAACTGTGTCAACAAAGGTTCAACATTGTGTGCAACAACTGTTGCTTACGGAAGAGGATGAGGGTCAATGGAGGAAAGAATCAAGGTCCAAAAATTGTTTTAGATATTTATATTCTGACAAAAAAAAGTCAGAATTCTGAGATTTAAGTCAAAATGCTCAGGTATAAAGTCCGAATGATACAGTTCTACGGTTTCATTCAGCAGGTGCTTTTGTTCCAAGCGATTTACAACACAAGCAAAAATTTAGACAATAGGAAAAGTTTTAGGAAGTGCAAAAAAAGTGCAAAATTTTGTTGATTCAGGTGCAGGTGATTCAAGAGCTCTAAGACATGCCTTAAAATTGTTTTTTTCTTACAATAGTGAGATGGAATCAAGATTTAAAAAAAATCTCAGTTCTGCGAAGTTAAAGGTTTCTCGTTCACATTCAGCGTGGTAGGTGCTAAATATTCAGATCCCCTTCCATAGTTGCTCAAGCTTGTGGATAAAAAAAACAGACATCTTACATATCTTGGCAACATACACGACATATCTTGGGAAATGGCCCTTTGTTGGCATATTATACACACTTATACACACTTACATAGCAGTAAAGTTAATTTTGCCCCTAAGAACGCAAATATAAGAAAAATAAACAAGTGTGAATATAGTTAGTGTGGAGTAAAAACTGAAGCTGTGCTCGGTCACATAGGATCAATGCAACAGGTGAAGCTGTTAACTTGCTGCTGCACCGGGAAAGACTTAGAGCAGGATGTCCCGACCATTAAACCTCCAACCTGATGGGCCCAAGGACCGAGGTCTGAGTGTCAGGGCCGATGACGCTCCTTAATGTCACTCTGACCAAGGATTGGGCCATCGGAGGTGCCAGAACGTCTGCTGAATGACACATAGTGATTTGTGCCACCACAGTTGTAAGGACACCAGAAAGCCATGTGTGGCACCCATACTTGGCGTATCCTGTTTGGTCTTTGACTCAAACTCTATCAAGCTAATAGCCTTGGGGGACACTCTTCAGAACGCTGGTGCATGCTGATGTATGCACGTGCCTTCTCACAGCGCTGCCACTTGTTCCATAAACTCTCTTTGCTTCAACTGGTGAGTCTCCGGCCTCTTCCTTCTGGTCCATCTCCACTTGGAATTCTCATTCGCAGTTAGAAGGTTCCAAAAAAACATGATGTCGCCCCTTGCTGCAAACACCACGCTTCCAAGAACGAATGGTTCTGCAAAATCGTGACAGCTTAGAATAGATGGTTCTGACAGGCAACCTGTTCAGTTTTTGGCCCAACTGATGAGTGTGCTGTTTAGTCCACAGTGCTTTTATTTTACTGACCTTCACTACTCTTTTTTTCCCCTGCTGACTTCAATGTAGAGCCCATCTCTTACTATATTGCCCAGGAAGCAGACCTTTCACCAGAAGACTTTGCATTTGTTCTCACAGGGATTGCCACCAAGCTTGTGGTACCTTTGCAGGACAGTTTGAATGTGGTCCACGTGACTGTTGAACTTTGGTGAGTGAAACAGGTTTCAGCTCTGCTGTAGTTTTTTCAGGTCACAATAAACTACAATAAAGGTCGATTGACGCATTGACTGCAGCACCCGTGGAGAAGGACTCGTTTTTATCATTGGACTTTCTTATTCCTTTTTTTGCATTAAAAGCATTAATTCCTTTAGAAATAAATTATTCAAGTAATAAACTGCTTCTTGACTTTTTTCTTTAATGGCGGAAGCTTCAAGTTTGCTGGTAAAAAGAATCCTCGAGACAGTTACATTTTTTCTCTTTATTTTGTATGACTGAGTTTAACTGGCTCTAAGTTTTACTTAGACACACTGCTGGTAAGCAGTCTGTCAATTACTTCCTGTGTAATTTTGCAAATAACCCGAAAATCCAACATACCAAAACATAACAATACCTGTGTCCACTGGGAAATGGGAGTTTAAAGTAGTTTTGCCACTAGATGTCACTGTTTCAGTCTTCAACACGTGGCGCATGGCAGTTGCTGCGTTTTGCCCTGAACTGACACCATAGCACCACAGTTGGCCTGCAAGGCAAGTCATGGCAAGTAGTGGCATGTTCACGATACTACCAAAAGAACTGCTCACCAGACGGATCTCCTGTGACTGCCAGCGATCTGACTTTCATACTTTCCTTTTATTACAACATAAACAAAACTGACGTTTTACAACCCATTGTTCATGTGTCGTGAGCCGTTGGTGGGGATTGTGACTGTGTGGGGGTTGTGTCCATGTGGGTGTCGTAAATGTGAAGCCCAGAAGTCCCTTCCTGTGATAAGGCAACCTGAGTGTCATTAAATGTGTGTGTCTGTGTGTGTTCTTTTGTGTGCATCTGTATGTGTGTCATCCTGTGTATGTCTGTACATGTGGCATTCTGTACACATGAAAAAAAACTTTAACACTATAGTCCAGTGGCGGTGTGCTTTATACTACTGCATCCGGTGCTTTGCATTGCACTTGGTGATGTATGGCTTGGATGCAGCTGCTCGGCCATGGAAACCCATTCCATGAAGCTCTCTGTGTCCTGTACTTGGGCTAATCTGAAGGCCACATGAAGTTTGGAGCTCTGCAGCAATTGACTGTGCAGGAAGTCGGCGACCTCTTTGCACTATGCGCCTCAGCATCCACTGACCCCTCTCCATCAGTTTACGTGGCTTACCACTTTGTGGCTGAGTTGCTGTTGTTCCCAAACTCTTCCATTTTCTTATAGTAAAGCTGACAGTTGACTGTGGAATATTGAGGAACGAGGAAGTTTCACGACTGGATTTGTTGCACAGGTGGCATCCTATGACAGTTCCACGCTGGAATTCACTAAGCTCCTGAGAGCGGCCCATTCTTTCACAAATATTTGTAGAAACAGTCTGCATGCCCAGGTGCTTGATTTTATACACCTGTGGCCAGGCCAAGTAATGAGGACACCTGATTCTCACCATTTGGATGGGTGAGCAAATACTTTTGGAAATATAGTGTATTATGAAAGTGATGCTAATACAACTTGTTAAAACTGTTGACTGGAGCTGGAATTGTTGAAACATCAAACTGGTTTCCATCAGAGCAGAATACTTACAGTATTTGTTGCTGATTAAAAAAATCAAAATTTGGGCTTAGGCCAGTTTCACTCAATATTCTTTTTATACCCAAGAAACACAAATTCAAAACATCTTACAGCAAGGCACAACATGGAAACATTCCATATTTACATTCTATATTCATGAAGTGTGGAATATTGTGAGCATATATTGAGTCAGAAGGCAAAAGGTCTAATAAAAATATAATTAGAGCCACGCTAATGTTTTTAAAAAACATTAGCGTTTGAAAACCACATTAACAGTGTCTTGTACATTTTCTCACATTTGGCATAACGAGACTTTTTTTTTTTACTCACTTCGTCTTTTGATGCATTCAGCAACTTGGCACTTTCCTTTTCACCATAAAATGGTTCATTATTCATTTCTAAATGGGTAATACTATCATTTGCATCATGTGTCTAAACAATCCACAAATTCTGTGATACAATATACTTAACCACTTATATTTAGCGTGGAATATTGTGAGCGGTTTCATTTCTCAGTGAGAGGGCCTCAGGTGATGGCTGTGAGCAGCAGCGGCTGGCCAATAGAGGGCGCCGCCCTCCCTAGTGAATAGTGTGTTTTCATTTTTATTCATTTTATATGGGGAAAAAAATCTGAACAAAATTTCACATTTGGACATATCATATAAATACATACTTCCATCCATCCATTCATTCATCCATCTATCCATTCATCCATCCATCCATCATCTACCGCTTTTCCGGAGCTGGGTCGCAGGGGCAGCAGTCTCAGCAGGGACTCCCAGACTTCCCTGTCCCCGGCCACCTTTTTTCTAATTTTATTTTCAATTTTATTTTGCCTGAATGTCACTACCCAATAAGGTACATCTGAATAGTTTAAAGGTAAACAAATGAAAATGAGTTTGGCACACTGCGTTATCATTTGCAGGTGGTGATCCATTCAACCTGTGTTCAGGCAGAAAAGCAAACGTGAAGCTTGTCGGACACAGATCTGGTGCTGACTTGGGAGTTGTTTTTTTTCCGATAGTTCGCAGTGGCCTTCTTAAGAGCATCAGCACCGTCGGCATTATTGAAGTATTGTTTTCGTCCTCCTCCGTGAGGTTTGTGCTCCTCCAACTGTCGTTCTTTAGTCTGCTGCTTCAGCATGCCAGCTTCCTACAGGCAGTCATTAAATTTAAATTCAATCATTTCAACTAATCCCTCTCCTGTTTACTCTTCATTCTTAATATTAACTCGAGGCTTGGAGGGGGGGGGGAAGAGAGACGCGAGATGAAATAATATTTGAAAAAGTGACTATAAAGGCATAAACTGTCAATTTCTTCAGAGCCACTGGAAGCCTCCACACATCCCCGCTTTGTGATTGAGGAACATTGATTGGAGAGCAGCAGGGCTGCATATGTAAAGTATAACTGGATGTACACAGCAAAAGGAGAGCACATGAGAGGAGGAGAAATCTTCCTCTCTATTGATTTTGGTGTTTATTTCCCTCTTGGAAAAAAATGGTGATGTGACAATCACTAACAAACACATAACCGCAGCCCCTTTCAGAGGGCATTGCACTGGTAATTTCCTACGGGAATCGGAGATTATTATTCCATTGTTGCAAAGCGTTTGCCTCATCTCATCGTGTCGCCGTGCTTCCTTTCATTTGACATAGTGTTTACTATCTCGAGCCATTTGTGAATCATTATTCCCAGTAATGCTTGCCTCACTGCTCCCATTAACTCCAAGCTGGTTCTAAAGTGCATGGAAAATACCCCTGAGGGGCTTGGGCCAAAACGTATGCACGCTTATTCCACAGTCACCATCACTCGCTGCTGCTGGTAAATACCTTTCAAATCACATTGGAAAATATGAATGAGAGAACCATTGTGGGCTGGAGGAGTGCAGAGGAAATGTTACAATTTGTCTTAATTGCTAACACTGATCCCTATTTTCTGGACCAAATGCTCCATTGCCTAAACTCACTGATTGAATAGTCACTCTTTTGGCAAAACCCTCAGCACTTCTCACCTGTTTAGACACAACTTCTCAACACATTTTCACATAATGGTGAGCACAAGTAGCAAAAGTCAAACCCAAGTAAAGCACAGGTGTCACTCGTTGAACACAACCACTCGAAATTGAGAACACATGTGGCTAATGATGTGAGGAAACACATATAAGCCCACAGAGAGAACTGCTTTGTGAGATACTACAATGGACAGAAATCTGAGAGGAGGCAGTCGAGGTGGTCAGGGAAGACGAAGAATATCTAATGAAATCAAAGCTACTGTGATTGCCCATGTTCTTGTCCATGGTATGACCATGAGGAAGGCCGGACAAAGGGTACAACCAAATCTCAGTAGATTCACTGTGTCCACCATAGTCCGACGATTTTGAGAACAGGTAATGACCTTTTTTGACATTATAGTATGTAAATGTTAACAATGACTGCATGACTATACTATATGCCATACCACAGCATACTGTTATGTTTCAGTACATCACTGTATCAATGTACTGCAGTATTGTAAAGGAGTGTTAGGTTAACTGTTTGTGGGCCTAGTATTCCATGTATAGCTTTGTAACTGCATGTTCTCTTTTTGTAGAATTGAACAACTACTACATGGAGGTGGGAAGAGAGGTATGTTCGCCCCACACCAAGAGAACCCTAATTGTTGTTGTGGTCCGTGAGAACAGTGTTAACCCTTTAGGCGCCAGAGTTTTTTCACGGAAATGCACAATTTTGGTATCATGATTTCAAAAGGCTATAACTTGAAAGTTGTTTGAGATAAAGGTATACTGTCAATGAGAAAAGCAACTGCCTGCCTTGCCTGTCCGCACACTACGCCTCTTCACTGGACAACTGCGTGTACTCCCCCTCGGAATCGAAGTCAGCCAGTCAGCCTCATGAAGTACTTCGTCTACGGCAACCCGACCTATTGGCATTGGGAGTGAGTGGGGAAAAAATACTTTTTCGCTCCGCTCTGCTCTGCGCTCCGACCACTGCTTCGCTGCCACGTCTCTACGCCGGAGCATCTTTTTCAAACTCTTTTTTACTCAAACTTTGAATATAAACACACCCTCAAATGCTGCTCAGATTACAGGCACACATGTCTGCTATCTCCTGGTGAAAAGTATGAACAAGATTCGGCCCCACATTGATAGATACAGCTGGTTTTTATTCAGCGACGTTGCCTGTCGCAATATTGCGACTTTGGCGCTGAGAGGGTTAAACTGTGTAAAATTCAGCAGATCATTGAGGACCATGTGAATTTTGAGGTCATCAACAGTATCAGCCTCTCTACTGTTGACCGTGTGCTCAAGCGCAACAGACTGCGCATGAAACGGCTATACAGTGTGCCCTTTGATCGCAACTCGGACAAAGTCAAAGAGCAAAGATGTACAGGTTGGTATATTTCCAGACACATCCAATGTTGATTGCTGTAAGTTTACTGTAGTGGCCAAAATCACTTTCTGTATCACTGACAAAACTCTATTTCTACAGAGAATTTTTCAACTGGATGCAATGGAAAGACTCCATGAATTAAATCTACATGGATGAAGCTGGGTTCAATCTCACCAAAAGGAGAAGAGGCCGTAGTGTGATTGGCCAACGGGCCATTGTTGGTGTCCCTGGACAGCGTGGTGGCAATGTCTCATTATGTGCTGCCATTGGCAATCATGGGGTTGTCCACCATCATACCAACCTGGGGCCCTACAACACTCACCAGCTCCTGATTTTCCTCAAGAGCATGAAAGATGCTCTGTTGGGGCAGCAGGATGGACATCCCATCTATGTTGTGGTTTGGGACAATGCAGGTTTTCAGAGCCCTCAAGGTCGGAATGGTTCAATATGAACCAAGGTTTTATCAATGTGTTCCTTCCATCATACTACATACCTGTGGTGGCATGCCAAGCCTGGATACGGCATGCCAGGGTCTTTTTTTTTTTTTTTTTTTTTTCCCCCCATTGCTTGGCCAGACAAAATGTGGCCTGTGATGTGGATGAGGTCCTGTGGCCTGACTCGAGACAAAGAAATGATGCTGTAGCTGAGTAATGCACTTATTTGTATATTTTTGTACTCTATACATAGGCTTGCTGTATAAAAGTACTAAATCAACAAGATATGTTTTTGTACCCTTATGTAAAAGTGCTAAATGCAGTTTTTGTTTATAACATGCATTTACCCTACAGTGAACAATAAACATTTATTTCTACAGCTTCATGTCATGACTATTGTGTGTCCTATTTGTCTATGCCATGTTTAGTGACTGCTCAGTAGTGTTTAATTTTGATTGACTCGGGGCACAATTTGACAACACAGTTAATCTTTGGGCACAGATTGAACTGTTTCAAGGTGAAAGTTTCGTTTTGCAAGGAGTCTCAGGTTTTGTGAATGTAGCTTGAAAACTGGGTGTTGTGTTCAGTCTAGAGAACGGGAGAGCAACTTTTGAGAAATGTGTTGGCAATCGAGGAAAAACTAACGGCAGGGACAATCGGTCTATACTGATTGTGCAACTCATGGAACTCTTGTGAGAACAAATGTGGCAATGGCAGCTGCAAGTAAATGGCACCTTTTCATTTTCAGACCTGAGGGGTCTCCAAACATGGGGGGCAAGTGTTACTGATTCCAATAGGGCTCCGTTGTGTTCTCTGCTCAGCTCCCGACATGTTGTGGTCTGCCTGATGCAAGAGCATCATGGTTCTTGAGCTGACATTTTTAGAGAGTAAGTTAAAACAGCAGAGGGCACCCAGATCATCTCACTATCTGTACTGCTTATTATTCCGTGTTACGGGAGGTGCTGGAGCCAATCCCAGCTGTTTACAGGCAAGGGCAGGGTACACCCTGGAAAGGTCACCAGTCCATCACAGGGCAACACAGAGACAGCCACACACACATCTACAGACAGCTTAGAATCACCAATTGACCTTCAGCATATTTTTGGACTGTGGGAGGAAGCCGGAGTACCCCAAGAGAGCATGCACAGGAAAATGCAAACTCCACACAGAAAGGCTCCACCAGGGTACGAACCTAGGACCTTCTTGCTGTGAGGCAAGCGTGCTAACCACCACACCACCCACCTCAAACCTTTGAAAATGGTACAGGCTACAAAGGGGGGGTTCAACTTGTATCTTTTCACATTTATGAGAATGTTTTTGGGGGAAAAAACAAAGTTACTGAGGGCTCAGTCATCAAGAGGATCTTTTTTTCCAATGAGGTGGCTTTTTCCTTTCCTTTTATGTTTGACTGGCTAATCTACTATTGTGAGGTGCATCTCATCTGCTGTTGGATTATTGTGTTTGGGTCTGTGTTTCCAGTCTTCCTGACTTTTTTTGGAATCCAACCTGGAAATTTGAATTGATTTTTTTGTAGTTTCACAACATGTCGTCATTTTGCTGCCAAAGTTGATGTGTTAGAAGCGGCAACAGCGAGCATATAGAAGGATTACAGTGAGGTTGACAATGACCAAATCGTGATGGCCAAATGACTGGGTGAGAGCACTGCTGGACCTGCAGTTCTCCAGGGGTATTCCGGTCTCCAGTGGTGAGTAATGGCCAAGAGTGTCCCAGAAAGAAACTATGGTGACCCAAGGCTCATTGATGTACATGAAGAGTGAATGCTGATCTGTGTGGTCTGATCAACAGACAAGCGACTGTCGCTCTACCTGCTGGAGAAGTTCATGCCAGTCGTGAAAGAAAGGTGTCGGTTTGTTTGGACGGTGCTGCGTGGCTGCAGACCGGCCAGGAGGCCCCTGTTGACCTCTGTCCGCCATTGAAAGCACCGACAATTGGCATGTGAGCATCGGGGCGGAGCCCTGCATGCTTGCAATGTGTCCCAGCTTCAACACACCTGATTGCAATAAGCTGCTCGTTATGAGGCTCTGCTGCAGAGCTGCATGGTGACACTGATAAGACACATTGAAAATGTCCCGGGCTGCGGCCCCTCCAGGACCAGGATTAACCCACCCCTGGCCTACATGGTCCACACCGATATTTAGGTAGGTGGTACAGATCAGAGTATCATCCATATGGAAAGCAGCACGAAGTGTTTCCCAGCAGAACACTTTTCAAAACATCACACTGCCTCCAATTGTTTGGACCTGTTGGACGAGTTTTAATTGAATTAATTTTGGTGAAACCCATGATCATCACATACAGTGAACAGAGCTTTGTTTGTTGCATGTGTTTTCTCAATAAAATGTTGTGTGAGTTCTAAACAAGCACAGGCGTGTGCCTTGTTATGCTTATGAAAAAAGGGGTTTGTTGATTCAGTCACAAAGATCATATTTCACTCTCTCCAGACAGAGACAGAGGGTTAAATGAAGCATCTCATTTGTTCACTTAATTGTGTTTTCCAACATTACGAGACAGCATCTCCTCACGGCATTCCAGCTCCACACGACAACAAAACTTGGGTGAAGAAAAATGAGTGTGTCTGTTCGCCAAGAGGGCATATTGTTCTCTCCGGAGAGGACATCTTGTTGCACGAGAAAGGATTTATCAATAATACAGGGAGAAAAATGAAAACAAGCATCTGGAGCAGTGGCGGACCGTCTCCAGTGAAGCAAGTCAAATGCATGAATGCTGGGCCCTGCAGTGTCAGGTCCCAGCATGCTGTGGTTTGGTAGCACAGTTAATACACACATACATGTGTTGTTGGAAGTGGGATACAGGATAAAAAAAATCACATCACATCATATCACACACAGCTGTCAATCACGAAGGACTGCGTTTGATGTTAGTGTTCTCAATAACAGTGACATTCAGCCATTAATTTGCGGGGCTTCATCTTTTCACACAGAAAACACTGTGGACACAACTGGGGAGGCAGTCTCAGGGCTGCTGGATGAATGCAGCATCATGCACAAGCACATTCAGCCTGTGAGAACAGCTAAGGTGGGGGGTGGGGGGATCAAATCCAGCATGAGTCACAGACAAAGCAGGTCATCTTCAAGCTGCCTCACATTACCTGCGAGATCACGCACATTGTAGATACCTCCCGCCCCCCCACTGCTTCCGCCATCTTTATACATCAATGACTACTGCCAACTGCCAGCTGTCTGTCAAACTCCTGACTGCGGATAATAGTGCCCTGGAGGTCTCATTGCCAGCAATGATAAGCTCACGTTGCAGGACAGACTCGAGCTACAAATCGATTCAGATCCAAACTGTGGCATGTCAGGCTGACTGCTGCACGAACCCCTTATCTCACCCCCCCCCCCATCAGGGCTCCATGTGATCCAAGCTTTATTTTTGAACAGCTGGCTATGTTTCCTTTGTAATGAAGAGGAACTGTCATGACTGTCCTGATTTAAGAAAGAAGGTGTATTGTTTCATTCAGGGACATTCTGAGTTTCATGCTGCTTGTACTTTTGGAAATGTTGACATTTCTAAGAAATCATGATGTTCTCACAACTGCAACAATCTACAAACAGTGAAATTAAAGCAACCAAATGGTAAAAATTCACCTCTCCTCTATAATTTACATTCTGAATTTTGACAGGATCCAAATAAATGTTGAGCAGGAAGAGGGTGAAAAGGGATAAAGTTGCTTCACTTTCTGTGTCACAAACCACATATGCTCAGGGTGGGACGCCACGCATCATTCCATCTCATCCTGAACATAGGGACCCCACAGCTTTTGTTTTCTGCGCTTATCTCGAGTTCTGTGTACCGACCTGTTTTTCTTTGGATTCCTGAGCCTGTTTTCCCCATGACATCGTGTTTGGACCCTTGGATTGTCTCCTGGACTTTGGATTTGCCTCACCTTGCTTCTCTGGATTATCTTGTGTTTGAATTCTGACCCCTGCCTGTCCCTGACCATGTCTCTGGATTGCCTTGGTTAGGGCTGTTTTTGATGATAGAACTCTGGACTGTTTACTTGCCTCTTTGAGTGTTCATTCACTGTTTGTGTTCGTGTCTGTCGTGCAGTTGAGTCCACAAAGCTGGCCTGACAATCTCCACCTAAACTGGATCGCCTTTGGAAAAGAAGCAACTCTCATCAAGTGAAAAATAGAGCAGCACCAGTTTATTCAAGAAAACTCCCAAAAAAAATTCTTCCTGCAGCACTTAAAGTAGTACACCCAAACAATGATGTGCCTTCATTTTCTACTCACCCCCATGCTGAACAACACTCTGAAGCACTTTTCT
>JAUESF010000006.1:126303-142434 GCA_032274765.1 Malacoctenus tetranemus
CACACACACACACACACACACACACACACACACACACACACACACACACACACACACACACACACACACACGAAGATGTACACGCGCATGCACATACACACGCATGGCCAGGCCAATGATTATGTGCGCTCCTTTTAGTCCTGTTTACGTGTTAATCTGTTGGGGCACCTTTCCAAAGTGTTTTATATGTTAGGAAATTACCATCCGTTTTGGGCGGCGCTCTCAAATTGAGGTGTTATCTATTATTTACAACTCCCAACCACCCTCTGTGTTTCCCATGCGGTTACTGTGGGCACTGACGGAAATACTTCTGAACACTCTCTCTCTCTCTCTCTCTCTCTCTCTCCCTGGTTGTTTTTGTCCCCGCCCCCCCTCCCCTCCGTCTACGGGATGAATTTTCTGCAAGAAAAAAAATTTCTGACAGGACACAGTGTAATGTGTGCACACAGAGGACCCAGCTCTTGTAATGGTTCCCGCTGACACACGCACAAGCAGGGGATGGTCACTTTAGAGTTCAGCCCCGTGCCAATTTGCCGGTACAATGATGCCGAGCGGCACCGTTATGAAATCGCCGGACGCTTTTTTTACTGCAGTTCAAAAAAAAAAAAAAACTGATCCTGAGAGAAATTAAATCAGTTAATTTGAAGGAAATATTTTAGAAAATACATTTGTAATAATTACTTTCATTTTGGAAATTTAAACTCAAATTAAAAAAAAAGAAAATAACTAACTAACAAAATAACAAATAGGATCGCGAACAAACTCATCAAGCAAAACAGTAATGTTGCATGAATCACAATAAAAAAAACATCATAAATATGACTAGAGAGAAAAGATTCAAAATTATTTGCAATCTTTCCATAATGCTGTTAGAAATATAACTAAAACAAAAACTTTGTTGTAAAGATACTGAATATTTTGTGAGATGCAAGTTTGTCAAATGAGACAAATGGAATGAAACAGACGCATGTTGATTCTGATGAGTTTTTTTTTTTATTGCAAATGCATTTTTCATTTAGAAAGTGCAAAATTGTGTGGTTAACGTGCGGAGAAGTCAGACCTTAGAGGTAAAGGAAAGTGAAGTGTAGGATGGAGGAAAAGAGCAAAAATCAAAGACAAAACAAAAACAAGACACATAAAATTGCTGCCACACAACATGATATGACCCATATCAGAACATTGAGATGGTCTGAGACCCATAGAACACCGCGTGGATCTCTCTACCCTAACTTGTGAATTGCCCGCACCAATCCATTAAGCGCTGTGTAATGACTCATTCAGTCTTGAAACATCTCAAAGCAGTAAAAAAAAAAGAATCAAATAGCCCGGAGCGCATCATGTAATACAAACATCGAGATAACCTGCCTGCTGACCCACATCACCTTATTCTGTGTGGAAGACACTTCCTGCGAGCTTCAAGCCTCCTAATAGTCCCTTTTTCCTGCCACGTTATCGGTTTTTCTGCACTGCCTGAGCTCACCTCAGGTCTGATGTCGCACTTGAACGCAACCGCCGCTCATCCTTGCAGAGATTCCAGCTATTGTTAATCATAAAATCCAACCTAAATGTTTGCATACGCGCAAAATTGAGAAGGAATCAGCCCGCCTCTACCCAGAATGGCAGCAGCGTGTTCTGACCCGGCAGCCGTACGGTGCACGGTCGCTGGGAAAAAAGCTTCGGAACGATCATCTCAGGCTGTAGAACAGCTGTTTCAGTGCAAGAAAAAAAAAGGCACTTTGAGAGGTGATTTTCCACGAGACGCTGAGCATGACCCGCCAGCTAGCAACATTCTGACATTGTTTCAAAGAGTCAAATTAGCAGGGATATCAGCGGGGAGGGGGGGAAAATAGCTTTTCAGTGCAAACCATGAGTTAAAAACTGTGGACCTTTCACTGGTGCAGTGCCGCAACTAGAGCCCATTGTGGTATTTTTTTTAATTAATTCATTCTGGCTTGAGCTATATTGTGAATTAGTCAGGAGAAAAGTGCTGTGTTCGCCCACGGGGGTGCAAATGAGAGCGAGCCTGTTCAGGACTCAAAGAAGGTGAACTGAGAGCTTGTTTGAAGGCGTCAAGATTTAGGTCATGTCGATTCGATGCTTTGCGTGGCAACAGAGTCTGCTCTTCCATATCACAGTGAGGACAAAGGTAGCAACTCATCACGCCAGCTTGTGGTGGAATGTGATATTACAGGGCTTCAAATTATAAGTCACAAGCGCGCACGCACGTGCTCGCACGCAGGTACAATTTAAGGTCCAATGGCTCAATCCAGGATTTTCGGACAAATCGGCAGGACAAAACGGGGGACTGAACTGAAACACATAAAGAGACGAGCCTCGGTTGCTTATTTATGGATTTTGTTGGACTAACAATGTGCCATAGTATACATTTCAAGTAAAGTAAAGCTGCCTCATCAAGGTCAAAGGTCAAAGAAAATAGCTAAGACTGGTTCGGAACGACAGCGAGACCTCTGAACTCATGACATGGTCAATCTTGAAGCCGACTGACAACTTTGGCGGACGATCACAGAGCAGGAAACTGCGGTAATGCATTATACACAGGCAGAAAGGGAAAAAGAGGTGGTAAACAAAACGTCTCTGACTGACAGTGCTTTTTCCCAGCTGCTCCAAATTGGGAGAAAACAACATGGCGGCCTGGTTTCACCCCTCCTACGATCAGAGGTTTAGGCTGCTGATGGGGCTCAGATGCCCTCCCAACCCCCCTTCTCAGCACTCTTTGTGCTGCTGAGAAAACCAAGCGAGCGTGGTTCAAACACCACAGCCTGCCCGCAGTGTTTTCGCCCACCGAGTTCACCCCTTGTGTGAGCACAGGGGTCACAGCTGTTGGTCGCTGCCCGTACGGTGACACGCAATGTCACGACGCGCCTCATGCCGAGGAGTTCACTTGCGCTCAGACGGCCGTCACGGCCATCAGATGTCAGACAGAGCACCTTTGGAGGGTGCTGAAACAGCAGATACGCATTGCAGATGACAAATGTGGCCGATGAGTCAGCAACAACTGTGTGATGCTGCTACATCAATGTGGAGAAAAGTCAATCAGATGGCAGATGTTTCCACTGATTTGAACATCAGCAATTTAGTGTCCTTTCTATTCAAATGAGAAACAGTGAGCCTCTTTTCATATGAATCGGTCTTTGGTCCATCCCAGGGCAAACGCACAGAGAAACACACCTACGGGCAATTTGAATTACCAGTTGCCCCTTTTTGCATGTTTTAGGACTGCGGGAGGAAACCAACTCACACACAGGGAAAACACGCCAACTGCACACAAGGGGTTCAAACCCAGGACCAATGGGCACCCCCCATGTAGCCCCAATTCTCACATCTCGGACTCATCAAAATGTTCAAACTATGAGGAGCACAAAATGCAAAATCTGCATTTCCTGGAGGGGGGAGTCACTTAAAAAATAGCGGGACAGGCTCACTGTTGCCATAGCTACTCAAGAGTTTAGGAGCACATACAAATTCACATCAATTGGGAATTTGTATGAGTTGACTTCGTGTGCATGCTTTTTGGGCCTGGAGGAGGAAAACCCACGCATGCAGCGGGAGACCATCCGAACTCTGCAGAGTTAGCGCCGGCCTCGGCGTTGAACCCGTGACCTCCGGGCCATGCGTGCGTCACCCATGACACCATCACAGGCTCTTAGGAGCGGTGAGCCTACGAGTGGCGAGTCTGGGCGTGACTGTAGTTATGACTGCACCGCCAGAACCGCACTCGATCTCGTCCGATCTCGGAAAAACAACACAAGCGTCGACGGAAAAAGGAGATTTTAGCTCAACCTGAAGCTTCTCCTGTAACAGATTGCTCAATAATCCACTTGTTTGTTCTATCCCAAGTAATTCGTCACTGACCAAAAACGCAGAAAGCTCCGCTGGTTATCTCTGCTGCACTGCAGCCGATGTCCGACGACGCATAGCCAGCGAGCTCGGAGTTCTGTAATTAAACCTTTACGACCATGATAGCTTTGACCCCACCTACTCCCCCCCTACCCCCACCCCCCGACTCACACAAACCAGGAGTACCGGCTCCTCTCGACAGCCATAAATTCACTGCCAAGTCGCCGAGGTCACTGTCAACAGTCTGCTATTCACTGTGCTCATTATTTTCAATGCCAGGGGAAGCAACACTGGGCAGGTAGTGGAAGGTTAAACGCCTTCCAAGCCTCGATATTGTCGCCGCAGAGGACCCCCCCCCCATCCCACGCGAGCCATGCAGCGATGTGTTGGCGAGACCGAGGAGCGCGTCGCTCAGCCGCCGCGCCAAAAATACCCTGCAGTTTCATTTTGAATGTTTAACACAGCGCCGTCTGAGATAAGTGGGGCATGTGTCATAATTATCCCCCCCCCCTCCTGGTGAGTATACTATTAGAGGCAGACGCGTCAGGCTCTCTCTCCATGAAAAAAAGAACAAATAATAATGATAGAATAATGATATTGAAGTTAATTTTGTTTCTGTCTTTACCAAAAAGTCTGGAGGCCCCATTAAGTGCTGGGCGGATCGGCCTATTTCTCACATGAAGAGCCGGGTTAAAAAAGCGGCGCTCGCTCATTTTTCCCCTTAAACATTCGCACCAGCGCCAAGATGTTTGTTTGATTTATCTTTTGCCTCTTTAAACATGTACAGAAGGCCCGTTTCCTCAGGTGATGGAACAGATGGAAATTCCTAATTACTGCACTTTCATCTTCGCTCTTCCTCTCGACGGATTTCAAAAGCCGGCGCAAGCGGCAACGACGCGCGCCGTCTCCGACGCACGGCCGTGACACAAAGTGTGTTCTGTGGTACAGTCGTGGGAAAAAAAAAATATAAAGAGGAAGCGGGTCCCCTTTGAAACACATGACAACCCCCCACCCCCCACTTCCTTTGAAACGCTGCCCGACAGCTAAAGGAAGAATTATTCAAACAGCCAAAGCACCGAACTGACATTAGGCATTCGTTTCTCACATCTGCGGTAAAAACAGATCCGTCACATGGGCGAGGAGAAGCGTAACCTTCCATTAATCACACGCTTGTATGCGCGTTATTAGGGAGCAGATAGAGTGATGATGATGGAGAGCTCCTCAGACGCTGACAGATGGCCCTTTTGTCCAGCATCTCGCGAGTGTGGCGACAGAGTGAGGAAGAAAGACTTTTCGAAAGCGCTTCGCGACTTGGTCCGCACACGTACGCGGTGCAGTGTTAGAAGCATTGCAACTGAGCCTCTATGAAGATCTCACACGCGTGGTCTCGTTTAAAATGTTTAACGATTCAAATAATAATCCAAAACAACCAAACAGACAAAAATAGTTTCAAAAAGGAGATTTAATTGGCTTGATATAATAGACACCTTTTGTTCGGCCTGGGACCATAACAAATTTGGTGGACAATATATTGTCCCACAAGTTATTGACGATAAACAATACTATTGTTGACATTATTGAGACCAAAAAAACCACTTATGTAATGGTAATATATCATAATAATGCAAGTGCACCCTTTTAAAAGCAAAAATTAAACCTCTATTTAACGTTGGAATGTCCAAAACTTATTAATAAATAAAACAAACAAAAATAATAATCATAAAAATGTTCTCCGTGGGTGGGTAGGTTTATCTGGCGTCTCTGGTTCAGTCCAAAAAGTTGTGGATAACATCATTGGGTGACTACATGGTCCACAGGTATGACTCTGAGTATCGAAGAGGAACCTTTGAGTGAAGTAGCTGTAAGTTATAGTCTGCGTCTATGACTTTTTTTGCTGTGTTTAAACATACAGACAAATACCTCCTTTTCCAAGACGCATTCACACCAGTACATCTGTACTTCTCAGAGAGCATTTGGCGAATGGTGAGTGGTCAATAGACTCCACTTATATTTACAATGCTCCTTCACTGCATTCATTAGTCTTAAAGCACTTCACACCATAAGTCATATCATCCATTCACACGCCCGAGCGCCCTCCATTGGCCAGCCGCCACTGCCGGTTCCCTTGACAACGTGTATCCTCAATCCTCTCCTTGGCCAATCCCAGCCCGCTATGTGTATTGCGTCAAAGTGCACCGGTGCACATTTCAAACAACAGAGCCTCCTACCGATCAGCCGTTGTAATTGAGTGGTGCATTCCATCTGGTTGGGTGTGAATGCATGCTCGACTCTCATTTAAGCCTCATTGCACACAAAAGATAGCAGTTTTCAAGGTAGAAGTTTCAATTAAAAATTGTCCCGATATTAGCAAACGTAACGGTGAGCAGCACAAAAAGAGATGTGCCATTTACAGAATGTCTTTGTCCTCAAACTCAGCCAGTCATTCACTGAATGAGTTGCCAATGACAGTGAGGTTAAAACACAAATCAAAGACAAAGGTGATGTAAAAAACATACACACTGTAGCAGCACAGCAATCAGCAGTCAATGTTTTGCCTGTGTTCAACCACGATTCAGTATTTTGTCAGCCAAGGAAAAAGCCACACAACTCATTTATTTCAAAAACATCCTTCAAAACATGTTATAAAACTCTGTCCTTCCTATAAAGTTTCCTGTTTTGAAGCAATGTTTAATTTGCAGACCTAAATGAAGAACCGAGCACACTATCCAAGGTAAAGCGTGATCGCGTGATGAATAGTGCATGTCTGCACGCAACATGGGACAAAAGAAAAATAAAGGCAGAGAGAAACTTAAACAGTCCTCTTTAATAAGAGACACTGACATCTCAGCTTCGAGGCCGATAATTCAAGCCCGAAAAATGATTCAAATTGCGACTTAACTTCTAAAAACTTCCCGGAAATCACAGCAAACCAAAAGTGGCAGCCCATCACACCTGCTAAAGTGTGTTACATGCTAATCTAATACATCTGTTTACTCATCCTCAGCTTGCCGGGGAAGTTCTGCATCTGCCGCCTTAGTCAAAATTTGACAGGCGATAATTGGATATCGCCAATTAATGGACGGCAGCAGCCGGCCGCGCCAACGCGGGCTCGGGGCAGACGCCGGTTGGGGGCCCGCGTGTCTGGCTCAGCCAGGGAAGTGATTACCTGCGCTCGGGCTGGGGATTTACTTGATGCATGTAAGCGTCAGCGTGACCTTTGTTAGTCGGCTTGGCATACCCCGAAATCAAATTTGAGGAAGACGTCGGAAGGAGGGAGGGAGGGAGGGAGGCAGATCAACAGGCCCTCGGACAAGACGTGACATGTAAACGTTGCGGAATAAACACAGCAGATTTCTTTACTTGGATTAAAGATTCAACTCAGAGCTAATAGCACCCCCAAGCCCCCCCTCCCCACCTCCCCCTTCATGAAGCTGAAGGTTAGCCACCTGCTCTTGTCAGGCGGGTTAGCTGGAGCCATTCGCTACTCGGTGCGGGTCCGCGGCTCTGCATATGGCCCGTTGCCTTGTGAACTTCTCAGATGCATCACCTCTGTTGGACTGTGAGCGACCCTGAAGCCATTCTGAGAGAGCATCTGGTGTCTGGGATCCTGTCTAGGTGGGGTTTCGTTTGGGAGGGAGGTAACTGTAAAGAGCTGGAGTTGCATGCTGAGGGAGGAAAAACAGCCCGAAATAAATCCCTGAAAGACACACAATGGGTTTATTTAGAGCGCCAAAGATCACAAAGGGAGGGGCGCGTCAAAGTGAAGGAGAAAAATACCATTTTTAGCGCCTTGTTTCTGAGAGTCAGCACCTCTGCGGTCTGAAATGTGATTTTTTAACAAATGGGAGGACAGAATAAGAGTTTATGCACATTCTATCGCCGTGTACATTACGCATGATAGGTCCATCCAAGAGGAAAGATCCAAAACTGTGGTGATTTTTGGTTGCACCTTGAAAGCGGACGTCTCCTGTCACACTGTGAGACAGGTCGCAGATGGGCGTCATCACACTTAAGCGCCCAAAGACGGCCTCGGAGAGCTTTCGTGCCGCGTTGCCAGCCCCTCAGTGAGGAGAGTCGCTACTGGCCGTTCTGGAAACCGCTCAATGACACCCTCACTAAATTGGCGGAGCCGTCACTTTGCCAGGGAGGCGTCAGTTGCTGTTGCTCATGCACGGGTCGTTTGCAGTCAGGTCACACAGGGGTGTGGATCTCCTGTCCCCTCCAACTACAGCTGGGAGCAAGCACTCTCGCTCTGTTTGTCAGAATGGTTTCTCCATTTCTCCTGCTTGGAGAGTCTACCTGTATAGTCACTTTTTACTTTCAAAATGCTTTAAAACAGAAGCCTTGGTCAGAGGCTTTGGTCAGATTTGATCAGGAGCGGGAGTCGAACTGGAAATCGCCCCGCAAAAACCCCAATGCAGGATATCATGAGGAACAACTGATTGATACAATATTCTATTTGTTGTGTTTTGTAGATATGGGCAGTAACAACTGTTGCCTCTGGAGAGAGCCCACTGCAATACACCATGTAATTTCCTAAATGTCATTTTATCAAATGGGTCACAAGCTGAAGCGACTCTGTTGACTGAATATGGGAGTCACATGTCACGCAGTAAATGAGTGTAAATAGCGCGAGAACACCGGGTGGACTTGAGTGGTCTCATTCCTTGTGCTTCCCTCTGTGCCATTTGGAGTTTTTTTTTCGGGTCTCCTTTTTTCTCCAGGCGAAGCAACATTTTAAATGATTTTGTAAAGGGGGGAAAAACAAAATTCATTTCTTTGAAGGTCTGTGAAGTCCCAAAGGACGACAACACGACTGGCTGTATGAAAATGCACTGCAGTAAGGGATTATTATTATTATTGTTGTTATTTTCCCTCCTGACTTTATTGCTATCCCTGCAACATTCCTTGAGGTTCTGATTCATGCAACAATAACATGGAAGTTAGACAGAAAAACAGTCCTACCGATGCACGGAGCAGGCAAAAGGTGTAGAAGAAGAGAAACTCACTGGATTAATATAATGTTTTGACGTTGCATCACTCTGAATGTTCTTTTTGACTGAAGGCACAGCAAAACACATGGGCCTGCATGTGTGCACAACAGCACTGGGAAGTCCACCATCATTTCCTCACATTTGGCTGTACTGACATGGAGGCAGCCCCTTTTCCATCCCGGGGGGTGGTCTCACAGGCCCCAGACGTTTGAGCTGAAGAACCCCAAAAGCTTCCTGTAATGTTTGACTTGAGTTCCACTACTGTCTATTGACAAACAAAAAAACAAAATTCTTTGCTATATTTCCAGTCGTGCAGCAATTGAATGTTTCCTGTTTTGGCAGCATATTTATTTTTGCATTTTGTTGTTTTTTTTTTGTACATTGTGTCAAGATGTGTGAGACCGGCTCCTGACTGTTAACTACCACCCTGCGAACCAAACTGCCGTTTGGGGATAATAAAGATTTATTCTCCTCTGCTCTGTGCGCTCTTTGTATGCTCAAGCAGGTATTGTAAATAAGGACCAGATACAGCCAACACAAGGAGAGAAAGAAGTGCGTTTTTATATAGAGAGGGGACAGATTTATTTCATCTTTATTTTTTTCCTGAATGCAGGTACATGCTGCTTTATTACACAATTGTGGCCAACTGCATTTAGCAATCTATTTTGTGAATTGGTAAATAAATTCCTGACAGCCAGCATCCTGTTCGGGCGACGCCGCCTGGAAGCGGGGCACACTGCTGTAGTCCTAATGTAGATATTTCAGTGGAGTATAAATGCAGAGAGGAGAGGCTGAGTTTCAGATGCTCCCTTTTATGTTTTCCATCCAGGGTTTTAAGTTTCAAGTTTCATAAAGTGTCCCACATAGGAGAGAAACACTCGCCCACCGCTGCTGCACTTTAAGGATAAAAAAAAAAGGGGGACACATATTGCTTCCCATGGAGCTTTGGGACTGTCTGATCACTGCCTGGTGCCTTTTTTTTCCCCACCGACTTGGGGGAAGCAAGAAACTAAAATATGAATGGGAGACTAAAAAGCCACACAAACAGTGAGTTCTGAGAATGCATGTGGAGACTTGGAGGAGTGTGCTGCCACCGAGCTCGCTTGCTGAAGCGCGGAGCTCAGATAATCAGCAGTGGTTTACAGATGAACTCCAGGAGAAATGCGCTGTCCAAGCTCACTGCAGGAGCCTGGACAGCAGGACCGGCAGAAAATGGTGATTAAAGCTCAGTAACACCGGCACGACATAAACATCATGGCCCAACAAGGGACATTTGCGTCAAACCTGAGAAATAAGGCTGAATGATACCGGCCTTCGGAGAGACCCATGTCCGTCTGCTTTCATTGTTTTTTTTCAGACAGTTTTACTGTTGTGGTGCTTTTGTGGGTGGCTGCAAAGCCAAATAAACTCCTGCCACATTCAGATGCATCCCGTGCCCCTTGCCGGACCCCCAACGGCTCAGACAAACAGGTGCTATCGGCCTGGGTCCGCGTTTCATCTTGCAACATCCTGCATCACACTCGACTCTGGGGACGTCCACTTGGGATTGCTATGTGGAGGGCTCAGCCATCAGCATCAGAGATCCACCTCTCCGTTGTCATCCTCCACACCATCCTCACACTAATCAGTGCAGTACACAGAAAAGGGGGAGGGGGGGCAGCAGGTGTGGCTGCTAGTAAACCACATGCAGCTCCCCCCCCGGGGCAGTTGGCGCCGGCGTTACACTCTCCCCTGCTGCTCTGACGGCAACATCGGAGACCCATCTATTAAACTCCGATCAGAGGTGGCAACATCTTACCTCCTCAGGTATAGAGTAGCTGAACCATCAGCAAGAAAAAGAGCTGCGGTGGAAGGTGAGAAACTTTTTTTCAACAATTAGCAACATGACGGTGGGAGACCACCGTGGAAGGATTTCATGTGCCGCTGTTTGGCAGAGGTTTACAGTGAAGCCATAGTAACGTAAATACACAGGTTTCACAACCAGTGTGTAATCGACAGATTCTAAGCATTCGCTTTTGACCTGTGAGGGTCATGTTGGCAGTACAGAGCAAGTATACTATAGTGCTTTGTAAACATACGCCTCAACTTCATGTATAATTCATGAAAGAAGACGGATGCCTTTATCTGAGACACACACACACACAATATGCACACACACACACGCACACACACACACACACACACACACACACACACTCTTTGATTAATACAACAAATACATTTATTTATGTGTACAGTTTTAGTAAATGCGTAGTTTAATTATTCATGAAAAAATCCATATTCATATCTTTGTCCAATGACAATTGTGTATCGTTTTCTTTGTCTTGCCCTTCCTTACTTCAAACTCCATCTCCTGTCCTCCTTCTCCTCTCATGGTGTCCAGCATTTGCTGGGAGCTGCCGTAAACTGCAGTAAATAACATATACAGCCAACAACCCGGCTTCAAGCACCTCTTTTCATGAAACACTCACTCACTGTAACCACTCTGCTTTTTATCACATCTGGACAAGAAGCGGAATATTTCACAGCTCGTCTTTAACCCCTAACTTCATATTTCCCATCTTCTACTTTTTTTTACCTGCTCTTTCTTCTTTTTATCAAGTGTTCATTATGGTCTATAACTTCCTAATGGCTCACTGCGCTCCAAGCCAACCATTGGGTTTTTCGCTCTGGGCTTCGAGGACGCTAAAAGTGCAAACGTTCAAAGTTATAAAAGAAGCCCACACGGAGGAATTAAATTAGGTCCTGTCAGAGCTTATTAGTTAGGCCAGGTTATCACCCACCCACGCACTCAAGAACCACAAAAGGTTGAATCCCATCAAAGTCCATCAGTACACGCTGGTAGGTGGATGCTAATGGGGCGCAGGCTAGCTGCGCGAGTGCAGTGGTGAAAGGCCCCCTGATTTAGGAAAGTAAATGTCTTCAAGTTACTTTGTGCATAAAGCCGCGTTTTTACTCAGCCAACGCAGCATTCAGAATAGACGGCGTTCGTCATCAGTATTTCTCAGTCCATATGTCTCCGATTCGTCAAGTAGTAAATTGAAAAAAAAAAAAAAAACATTTATTTCACATCAAGCAAATCTGTCACACTACTTTGCAATGACAACAATTTGTGACCTTCAAAGGGATGCGAGCTGACGCACACAACAAAGGGGGGGGGGTGGGGGGTGCGTATTCTCCAGGAAGGTGTTTAATGGTAACACCGACACCAGCTGCATCCACCTCATTCATGACAATAAACACATATTTGAGACGGAGTGCAGTGAAACACGTGTCCGCTTTCTTCGGATCACAAAGCAATTTTTTCGCCTGTAATGCCGAACAATTTAAAAAAAAAAATATAGGAGATAAAAAAAAGGAAGAAATGTCTCAGTTTCCAAAAAAAGTCCAACATTTTTCCTGCTTTTTTTCCCTGGTAAATGAAAATTCGAGCGCAGGAATCAAACTCGATGGCCAGACGGGTGATTGACCTGCTCGCTCAAACATTGCTCTCTCCCGGACAGAGCCGGTCTTCAGCTCTGGCTTCCCTTGTCGTACTAAACCCTCTGTGCCTGAGCCTGTGGCGGTGCTGTGCATGAGAATGAAAGCAACCCCGGTCTGTAAAAAGCTGCGCAGCAAGCGGCGCGGTGCCTCCCGTCTCCGAAGAAGAAATGCACTTGTGTGAATGACCGTGAAGCAAAGTATTCAACTGTAGGCTAATTTTCTTTTTCAACTGGAATCTGTAACAGCACCTATTGTGAACAGTAGGTGCTGTTGCAGTGACACAGTCACAGAAAGTGGATCAATTGAATTTGTGAATTTTCTGTAATCCAGATGATACCATCTGGTGGTCCGGTTTTGGCCCGTGAGCCATATGTTTGACACCGCCGCTTTAGATTGCGCCTCATGATGAAAGTGTGTGCCTGTAAGTTTGTGTGTTTCCATCTACATTTTTCCAACCATTGCAACCTCGCCAAGGTGTTCCCCGCCTTCACTAACCGTCGGCTGGGACTGGCCTCGGAAGTCTCCGTACAGAAGCTTGGATGGGAGCCACGTGTTTAAAACGGACAGTATCTGCACAGGTTGATGGTGGCAGTCTGAACTCAGCGAGGTCACTGTGTTTTACACTCGGCTCCTATTGTCCTGCAGTAGGAGTGAGGAGGGATAAACTCCAGGACGTTTCTCCTCGATGATGTTTCTGATGTGGTCCCTCAGGAAGCATTCCCCTGATTCCCCTTATTAACACTAGAGGTCAGAGAGCCTGATACAGGCACTGCCGTTGTTGTCCACACAATCAATTAATTGGTTGTTTTTTTCCACTGTGAGAGCCTGATATTGACATTTATCCCATAAACTGCATGGACAGATGTATTGGTCTCTTGATTAAATGTTAAGAGACCACGTTTCCAACCGTACTGTTCTTTTTTTTTTTTACCAGTTTTCAAGATACAACTGGATGGAGGCACAGATCGACTTCAGCTCATGATTGGTAGGGTGAGTCTCACCAGTGGTGTGACTGTGCTGTGAAAACAGGAGTGCCGATGAACACATTAAGTTGGGGAGTCATAAGCAGACAAGCAGAATAAAAAAAGGGAGATTGCTGTGTTTGGCTTCACTGTAATGTTTTGTCTAACAGCTACAGCTTCTTTTATATGGGTCTGTGATGTATCCACAGCATTATGCTAATCATCAGCGAGGGAGACACCCTGTTGCAACTATGTGCATCATTACATCTGGGTCTTTATAACCAAACACATCACGCCAGCTTGTTGGAACGGACCTCCACTTGACGAAGACGAATGCACATGAGGTCAGTATTTTACAGCTGATGGATCTGCTTATCCCTACAAAAGAGACGCACAGCTTGAGCTCGTGCTTATTGCATTTTAAAGGCAAATAAGATATCTGCTGTCAGTGCGTTATTCAAACATAAGCGTGTTGGAGCGCAGCAGTCGTTCAGAAAGACATTTGATTTGACTTTTGGAAGCCATCACATTATCCGGCAGTTCTGAATTATTAGCTGCCTAATGGTTTGCGGTGCCTCCAATCTGACCGCTCCAGCTCTCGATTGCCGCGCAGCAACAACAGTGCGCGCCACAACTGGGAGGTGACTTCCCAGCGAGCCGGTCAAAGCAAAATGTTTATTTGGGAGGAGATAATGGCGAGGGGCTCGGCGGAAAAGGTCATCGCTTTTATGGAATAATATTCTTCACAGAAGAAAATGACACAGAGGGAAGAATAAAAATAAGGCCCGGCTCAGGTGGACTGTGCGATAAACAAGAAAAAGCCTCTCCTAAATTCTCTTATTGATTTTCCACAGTTAAACAGTGTATGTCAGAAATGTTTTACAACAGCTTCTTCTGGGTTTTTTTCCCACTCCCCCCCCCACATCCAACCTCTGTTTATTATCCAAGTAATAGCTCCAAGAAATTTCTCTCTGTGACAAGGTGACAGTGTTCCACTGGCTAGGGAAGTGGTTTAAACACTGGATGCTGGAGCATCGAGCCCATGATCATACTCAATACAGTTAAACATAGCTTTTTTTTTTTTGTTGCTGTGTGTTTGTACTACAAATCCATAGTTAAAATCTACCAAATTTGATAATCTAGCCAGCATGAGAACTTAAACCTCGCTCAGCCTGGTTCTGATAAGCCACGTGGTTGTTCATTGATCTTATCCGTCCCTGTGTATCCTCTCACTGCACTGTTCAGGACGTTGGCCCCTGATTCCATGCAACTCAAATGCTGACGTAACAGCTGTCCCCAACGCGTCTAACAATCCCCGTCAATACGCCCTTGACCATGGGCACGAACTCCCAGCTGCTACCCTGGAAATGCTTGGCGTCCCGACAGAAGAAGATTACAGCAGCACAAGCCGGCTCCTGAGGACAGATGAGCGGGTGAATGAGGAGGGTTGTTGAAAGCCGTTGTGCTGTTAGAAGACAGAATGTATTCTCGGTCTGCCTTCCTTCGGGGAATAACAAATAAGAATCTGTGTGAAACAAATTTCGGGGTCGTTCCGTGCGTCACAAAAGCAGTTGCTGTGAAAGGTAAAAACAGTTGGAAACGAGAGAGAACACTTCACCATGCGGCAGTTGAGCACAGATGTATCCCCTGACCGATGACGCCAGTCTCCACCCGCTAAGCAGAACTCATTTGCACACGGAGCATCAAAACCATGGGTGAGGTGTAGCAGTTTGCCGAGCGTTCACAAGTCTGCATCTGTCACATTTGTAAAAACAAACTCTGTCAGTAAAATTACTAAACGAACTCAAAGATAATTAATAGGCTTCGTCCTTTAACTAGCACCAAAGTGCATTAGAAATATTCGGAAGGGAACCATGAAGATTTAGGTCTGTTGAGCGTTCACAAGAAAACCTCTATGCACCTGTGTCAACAGCAAACTCATACTACAACCAGGCACGTGCACCAATAACTGTTTATTGTATGACAAATAGTGAGGAAAAAATCTTTGCACATGACAACAACACCATCCTGTCCTGGGAACAAGTGTGATGAACGTCATTGCTGATCTATTCTTTTGTTGCTGGTATGGTAGGACTGTTGTGCCAACTTTTGTCGTTTCCATACGATGACGCTGGAGTGAACCAAGAGAGCACGCCCCATTCCCTCACAATGTTTAATACTTCATAATTGCTCAGTCCTGATCGTGAACATGATTCCCAAATGTGATTACCAGTGAAGAAAGAAGAGGAAAGGGGGGATCGATGTGAAGCGAATCAATTCATTACAGCCGGCAATTTCAGCCACTTATTTGTCTAATGCGCTATGACATTCTTCCCAGATGACGCCTCGTCAGTATTACCCATATTAATGAGCAACATCAGCAGACAGACTGAGACGAATGAATCCCCCCCCCCTTCGGCGCCGATCGATTCCGGCATGCCTCGAAATTGTCCACACCAAAAACTAGGAGCGTTTGCGTCTCCATATCAATCAGGCATGTCAAGTTTTCTGAGATGGATGTCTTTGCTTTGATGAATGTCACATCTGCTTAAATTAGGGCTTTGAACACGTGTCAGTCACTTGGATCAGTCCAGAGCACACTAAAAACAGCCAGTCAAAGCGTATGAAAGACAAAGACTCAGATTAGGGATCTTTTTTTTTTTTCCGGTGGACCCTGATTGATACGGGAAGCCAAATGGGGGCACCGCGAACGAGCTCAAACAGCAATAAACAAGCAGTTTGTCTGGACATAATCGCCCAGTGCTACATGACAGACATGTTCGCGGGGAAAAGTGCTTCGCATTGTGATGGGCTCATAAGCTGAGGCCAGCAGC
>JAUESF010000006.1:144586-163535 GCA_032274765.1 Malacoctenus tetranemus
CTGATGCAGCCATCTGACAGTCTCAGCACTGTGATTGTGAAAATAAAACGTTGAATCCTAAAATACATTTTCTTTGTTGACTCACAAAGGAAGTTGATCCAGATCGAAGTAAAGATCCTGGTCGAGTTCAGCCTGAAGTTGAGCTCCTGGTCATGGATGACCACAGTCCCGAGTGGCGTCACTGATCCCCTGCACGACGACACCGCACGTACTGCGAGCACACCAAACAAGTATGACCACTGAGCTCTGCAGCGAGGCTGATAGTCTGCCACCCTTTGAACTTCTGGCTTGCCAAAATACGTTAATTTTGCCCAATTAGGTCAATGCGCTCACTCCCACCGAATTTAAAAATGCATGGACGTTCAGATCAAATGCTTTGGGCAATTTTAATTCAGACAACTACAAAAGAGGCAGGTTCAAAAAAATATGATACAAGTATATATGTGACACAATAGTGCACAAGCTTGTCTGAGCTGCATACAGACTCTGTATACATACAGTGGTGGAAACCAGTGCAAAAGTGCAGCACTGCACGGTTGGGAATCTTTTTTTTTTTTTTCCCCCTCTACACATACAGAGGAGTTATGATGGTATAAGCACAGAGGTAGGGGGACTAAGAGAGATGGCACTGTGCTGAAAAAGAGAAGGTAAAAAAGTAGGTAGGGGACAGAAAGTTGTGGAGCCAAATTGCCTGGCAGAAAGTGGCGTGAATGGGAGGTGTGCCTGATGAGTATTAATGCATCAGAAGGGTGCAGCCAAACATGCAGGAGTTGGGGGACAGCGCAGACGGACTGTAATAGATGTGGCCGGCTCGCGGAGAGGCAGGACCTCATTGGGCTGCAGCACGGTGCATAGGTTCTCTGGATATTAAAAATTAATGACTATCTCAGTGATTTACGACAACACAAGGATGCTGAAGCCCAACCTGTGTAAGATGGATGTCTGGGGAATGCTAGAGGGAGACTGATGCTAACCTGCCGCGCTGCTGCCGGAGAGCGGGACGCGGGGGGGGGGGGACCGCGACCACCCCCCCATCCTCCAGTGTATCCAGCACATCTCCCTCTGACAGAATGAGCTGCTTTATTGCTTCACTGTTATTAAGATTCATAAGTCATTCGAACACACTGTGATCATTAGGGAGGACGGAGCTGAACTCTTTCCGGAAAGGTCGCACTCAACAGCCTGCCTGCGTTGCATTACCTTCACTTAAATCTTTTATCGCATTTACACAGTGCATTTACCTGATGCTGAGGTGTGTGTGTGTGTGTGGGGGGGGAAGCCATCCACCTGCACTCCACTCCCACCAAACACACTTGTGCGCTCTAATGCTGTTGTCTGCAGAGGTGAACACTGTGAGGAGTGGAATTAAAGATGAGGGATTAATCATTGTTACATCTCACCCCGTCATATTCCTCGCGGTGGTTTGGCCCACAGCCATTTATGAGTCCTGCGCAGCACTTGCACCAAAGTGCAGTAAGCTCCAAGAGGACAGACAACTGGGAGTTGGTAACTAGCTCATGCTGCTAGTTTGCTCACTGAAAGAAAGGATGTGTTCGATGCAGCGTTAGCATGTTCTTCCAACGTGTGTGTATGAGATGTCTTGTATGTATTTCTGGAAGACGCTTCTAAATCCACATTTCATTAATCTGTTGATTCAGTTGCGTACATCAATATCAATCATCTTTCAGCGGGGGTCGCGTTCAATTCGACACAACGTTGTCTCGAGCGACCCTGCGGAGAAATTGCAGGGTGTGTGTTTTTTTATTTTTTGTCTTCTGTTAATCCTTCTCCCTGAAGAACACGATAAATGTGTGGCCTCGATTTTAAGCGACGCGCTCCCAGACAGTTTGTGAGCGCGACTGTAGGGATCAGACCTCCCACAAGACATTCAGAGGTTTAGCGAATCAAACATATGCAGCTGTGCAAGATTTGCACGCGTGCAGATGGTGCGATGGAAGGAAAAACATCCAGGGCCTTTTTTTTTTTTCATCACAAGTAAAATCATCCCTTCAAACTAATCTTGAATCCTGTTTTCAAACACATAATTCACATTAATAAGCGTGTTCCGAGATGCGGCTGACAACGCGGCCGGGACAAGAACAAGCAAACTTTACATTTTCCACTTTCCAGAGAACATAAGAAGTCATTGTTTTGTGTTTGTTTCCTCGGTTTACTTTGGATTTTCGTTCTATTAGACAGAGGGGGGAAAAAAGGGGGGCCTTGAGCAGAAGCACAGAATCTGGGCTTGTTTTGTCACGACTGGATGAGTTTGTGAAAAGTATTGGTTACAACGATGCATCACTGTACAGCAACAAAGACGAGAAGCTCACTGTGTCCATGCCCATTATCCCGTCCTTCGGCTCCCTGTCACACAACATTGCCGTCTGGCCTGTGATCCACACATCAGTTTTGGTCCAAACTGACTACCTATTAGTGTAGCCGGGGGTGGCTTTCAGGTCAACATCACGGACCGCATTAAGCAGAGGGGCACGGAGGTAGCTAGATTCAGACTTGTTTTCATTCTGCTAAGTTGAGCAAGACGAAAGAGATGGAATAAAAAGCCTGAGATTTTTGACGAATTGATGAGACGTCAATTTGGTGACTTCCAACAAGACAAACAAGGACACTGGGCAGAGCGCATACCTCCACATGTCAACCTTTTCAGTTTCAAATTCTTGCATGCTCTCTGAGGGCCAAACGCTCTCACAATACACTCCAGAAACTACTTTTTTTCCTTCTCAATTCGTACCACCGGCCAGATCGCCTCACATTTTAACCACCTTCTCTTTGCCCCCATCCTTCACCCACCATGCAAATATCATCCAAATCTGTGAAAATACTTTTTGAGTTGTGCTGTTAAAACTCGGACAAACCAAAAAGCAAATGAGGGTGAAAACAACATCCTTGGCAAATGTGAAAAGGAAAAAAAAAATCATGTATATTTTGTCTAAAGTAATTTTCAGTCACTCTGAATAGTTCCAGACACTTAAACCAATTGTCAGCAATTGTGGAACATTTAAAAAACTGTGCGGTGTGCTTTAAACTTGTAGCTTGAATAAACTGTCGTCAGTGAGGCTTGATTACCTGCAATTTAATGTGCTTTTGTCAGGTGCCTTGATGTCATTTTACTATAAATACCAACTGTTACTGGACACTGCTTTGCCAAACAAGGCCCAGATGGTTTTCCACAACAGCTGCATCCCACCCTCGTGGGTGTGACATCAGGACACAGTTCTAAACGCACTTGCCATTCAATGCGATGCCACACGCGCGCACACCACAACAACGGAGGAAACTGAGGCGATGAGTCCACCACTGTACTGACATCATGTTATCCAAGCAGCAATATGCATGCTGTTTGTTTTACCTGCCTGTTGGTTTGCCTTTCTATTTAACTACAGCGTCAGAGATAATCCCTTTAAAACTGCAGGGTCTAATTTGGTAAATCTGACATGAAAAAAAAGGATGAATTTTTTTTTAAAAAAAGAAGAGTTGGGTATTTTAATGCTTAACAATAATTCCAGAAATTAAGTCACCAGTGACGCGTGAGGTGAACCCACATAAAAGATTGATGCTGGTGCTTTGTGAGAAATCAGTGAAAGCCTCACCGAAAATAAAGACCCCCTCCACTGAGCACGCTTCGAATAAATGGGCGTCGTAGGGAGCTGTGTGTGGCAATACTGTCAAATGAAAGGAGGCAAATGTGCTTGATCACTCAAGTATTTCCTGTCACTTCTGGTGCAGGTAGAAAAATCAGCGTGTTGCCAATCACTCTATGACTAAAAGCAAAGAGGAGGGTTTCTTTCCCCCCTCTTACAAATATCCAATCAGTCCCCAACCAAGGCTTATTTGGATTCTTTAGGTTCCTCCGATACTAATCCAGAACAGAGCAACAACTTTGCCTAACTGTTACCACATAAAGACTTCTTACAGGTGTAGTCAATGAAACTGATAAGAGACACCCCTTTGGCATTCTGGGGCAAATTGTTCGCAAAGGTTTTCTTTAAGACTTTGTGTAACTAATAAAGTTTTGACACTCTTTGGAGCTGGAACATCTCTGACCATTTGCAAGACTGGCTTAGATGCAGGTTGCGGGTACGGGTACTGGTCAAGTCTTGTTACAGCTAGCTAGCACTAATGCCACCAGACTAGCAGCTACTCACCACCAGATGTGCAATTTCAGACAGATGTACATATTTAAGCAGTAAAAAAAATCATTGACAACAAAAATGCTAACATGTCAAAACACGAGCCTTGCAGGGTCTGTTTCAATTGTCTTCCTTCATCCTCAATCCTCAACCTTAATCCTTAAAATGCACGCTCCCGTGACGACCAAGGGCTGTCCCAATTCCTAGGAAGTTAAATTAAGGAACGAGTTTGACGAAAAAAATTGCCCTCTTCTTTCCTTAAAACTGAGGTGCACCGCTACCTTCCTTAAAAGTAAGGAGTACCCAGAATGCATTGTGTTTTTACAAGGTGGCAAAGACGGCGAACTACAAATGTACATGTGCCTGTAGACCATAACTACTGTTTAGCCGCATATCTGGCCACGATAAGGCTAAACACTGGCGAAACAGTTGCAGTTTGGTTGTTTGTATATTACCACAACAATATGGTTTTACTGTAACACTGATCACAAACAATAAGATCGGTGTAAAACTTTTCTAAAAAAAAACAAACCCCACGTCGCAGCCGCAGCGCTGGGTGCAGGTTGATATGGGGAGCGCTTCGCAGAGCGCTGGCTGGGTCGCTGTCGCACAAAGCTGAATGAAGAGATTTTTGTCTGCCGTCGTTCTGGAAGCCAGCGGTGACTCACTGAATACGGAGGAATGAAAGGCGCAGCTGCTGACGACTGACGGGGCTTACCAAGCAGAGCAGGTTCGTCCCCACAAGATCCATTTATGTCTCCTCTTATACACTGTCACCCGCCGCCGGGGTGGACGGGGATGAGCAGGGGGACGACCCCCGCGTTCAGACGGTTCTCACATGGCTGAGGTGGTTTCAACTTGGATGACTGAACACATAAAGAAAAAAAAGCCGAGGTGATAAGATACTGTAACCACCAAATGTTACAAAATAACACCGCCATGAGGCTGGACCACACTTCACACCTCAGTGCTCAACAACTGGCCACAAATCAGAGGTTCAGCCATTCTTGTTTTTTTTTTTGTGCTCCAGCTGGTCTGTCGATGTTAGAGAGTGGCGCGGACCACCTGGGTAACATAAACCGAGCAAAAACACATCAGGATGTGGCAAAACAGCGCATGCGCTTGAAAGGAAGGGAACACAAAGTCAAAGGAATCGTTGGTTTCCTTTCCCCATCAGCCAGAAATGCAACTGGAGCTGTAAGAGAAGCTCAACAGTTGAAAGCATCAAGTAATTGGAATGTTACAAAAAGACTCGCTTACGAATGGACTTCCTGCCTATGAATCAGTCATTCATTCTGACAATGAATCAAAACGTTGTCTGCGTGGCCGGTTTGTTAGATTGAAGAGATCGCCCTACTTTTGTCCCTTCCCCCCTCCCCTATTTGTTAACAGTCCAAACCCAAACATAGCGCTTCATGTGGCCCGTAAGGGCTGCACGGTGGCCAGCTGGCTTCATGTCAGTTGACCCCCCCCCCCCCCAATGGAAGCCTAAAGAGCCCTACGTCCAACACACGAAAGCAACAACCAATTTATTTTTTTACTATATTCTCCCATGACTTGGTCGGGAAGCCCCCTAGTTAATTATTGCTCAGCAACATCCTACCATGCAGCATTTACACTGTTCTGGTTGGAGCTCCTATTTTGACGCAGCTTTTGTCGGTCAAAGTTGGTCCATACAATTTCAAACTGTTGATTACTGCAGCCACTTCTCCTTCTATTCAACAAATCACATTCAGAGAAACATCAAAGGAAACTGTCTTTGTGTTTTCTTGAAGTACCTCCACAAAATTGGCCTTTTAAAAAAAAGATAAATGATCAGCCGTAGCATTAAAAACCCGAAGTAGGTGCATCAGCCTGAGCGGAGGATGACTAATGCTGCTGCGCATTTGTTTACAGTGAGCACGGGACGCATAGAACGCGCTGCAGGCATGCATTGGAAGAGCCTGCCTATTCAGGGATTCAGCACATAATGCCAGAGTACCTGTGTGTGTGGATTGATTCAATCTTGTACTCCCTCCGCCGAATGCAGCCGTAATGCGATGCAGCGCGATGCCCTCTGGCTCCGGCGTCGGTGATAATAATAGCGACGCCGATATTCCCCGAGTCATATTTTTTCGGACCGCGATTATGCAAGAAACCCACTTAGCCCGGTGCTTAATTGTCACCAGTCGTCAGTCCCTCCACTGGAACACGCAGCGCAACCCCCCCCGAGGGCAGGCATGTCAGCGAGGTGCGCCACCCGCCCTCCCACCGCTCGGCTAATTACAATCAGATATTTATTAAGGCCGCTACATTGATGCTAACTCTGGCAACATTCCAGCCAATTAGACTCCATTATTCGCCGGCAATCACGGATGCTGATGATACCAATTAAATCACCTGCACGTGAAAATCGACCCCAAACACACACACACACACAAACACGCGCTCATTACTTGTTTCAAATTGACAGCAGTTTCTTCATCCTCTAATATGTGTCACCCTGTTTTTTTTCCCTTGAAGCTCTGATCTTTTATTTTTTTTTTCCGGCGATCCCCGTTTCCTGCTGAGCTGCCGGTGAAACCGAGTCGAACGATGCTAATTATTCTGCTGTTCACATCTGCTTAAAGTCCCGTTGGCAGCGGACTCGCTTTGTGTCAGAAAGCTCCTGTCTCGCGCTGCCCTTGACTGTCTTAATAACACGGCACCCCTCTCCAAAGCAAAACAAGTCTCCCATGATTCCCAGCAGCCACAGAGGGAAAAAAAAACAACTGCCATTCAGCTTCAGTAGCCATTCATTGAATCGCCAGGATGACACTGACACCGTGTAAGAAGAAAAAAATAAAAGTCTGTGTAAGTCATGATTAAAAACTTTATTTTGAAAAAGAAACACGCTCAGAAAGTGGGAGTCGATCTGTGTGGCACTGCACACGCGAGTTAAAACAAAGGTTCATGTCAAACAGCATAAATAAAACACAGCGATGAAATAACGATCATTAATGAATACGTAACAGCGTGAAATGAAGCAGTCTTAGAGGAGAGGTCAAATATATTTGATTCAGGTCAATGGAAATACATCTGATTTACTGGATGTGTAATTGTAAAAGAAAACATGAGCAGAAATAAGGAGAAAAAAAGAACATCAGAAATGTGAGTCGTCGACTTGATATCATAATGCATGGAGATATCATAATGCATGGAGATATCATAATGCATGTTTCATACTGCATGCACAGGAGCGTGTGCATGTGGGTGTGTGCGATCGCTGATGATGAACCGAATAGCATAATGCACCTTCCTGCAGCCTGTCTCAGTGATGACTCCTGTGTAAGTGCAGGATGAAGCGCAACGTCTTAGTGCGCGAGTTCACATCAAAGCACAGGAGGAACCGCTGTATAGCATAATGACCATCACGGCGGGCTGTCGTGTGGAGTGGCACTGTAATGATTTGGAGTGGACATTTGCACTTAAGACTGCATCACATCGCTCTCAGAGCAGGAAAAAAAAAAACCTGCTCTCAACTGCTGCACAGCAAACTCTCGCTGTCCCTCTGAGAAACTCTTCTCGTCGCTGTCCACTGTCGGTCAGGTTGCGTTTCAAGGTTTCCGACACCTCCAACGTTTCTGTGGCCCAGTCTCTTTGGGCCTCTTCTTCACCAGGCTCTGCAGATACCGGGGGAAGCATTCATTTGAGTCAAGCGCGTCGGAGCAGGGAGACGTCGACAGCGAGCGACGCAGCAGCTCACAACAACGATCAGTCATATTGCAGCGATCGCGTTACAAGCCATATTGTCACTGCAACTAGGCCACGCGTCGAGAGTAAATTTAACAGTGACGATTTAGCCGCACCGGCAATTTAGAGTGATTAAAGGATCGAGATATGTATCATATTCTGAGGATTTTAGCTAAGTAATATAACAAAATTGTAAAACTCATGCGTTAAGCCATTCAATTGACCAATGGGCGATGTTAAAAGTGATGTTTATTTATAAACGTGATGATAAGAAACACGTTGTGTGACTGCTGTCTTCCCCTCTGTGGGAGGAGATCTGAAAGCAACAGCCAGTCGCAGAGTCTCATCTTCCCCTCCCTTCAATCAAAGCAGAGGCTGCCCCCACTGCCTCCTGCCCCCCCCGGCCTACTTCGACAAGCCCGAGCCTCATTCGCCTGCTGCTGCTCCTCCAAACCTCCACCGCCGCTGCCATCTGGGGCGACCAAGCACCTCGAGGCCTGGCAAAAGTGCGGACAATGGCATCATGCACTGGCTCCACCGGCCTTATTCCTCACCCCGCGGAAGCTGAAGGCAAAGGAGGGTGACAATCATATTCTCTGGTGCTTTCAAGCCCGTCCAAGTCCGGAAAGCTCAAAGCGATGCATGTGGATAGCGTGGACAAACTCACTGACAGGCGGCAGCTCATCTTTCTCACGGCCAAGTGTGCTGAATGCACTGGCAGAGCAGCGCAGCGGGCCCCCTCAGAGCGACGGCATTGTCGAGCTTTCGAGGCCACTTTCTACACTTCTGCCTTTTTTTAAGAGTTTAACTCGGGAGCTCCCTGACTCCTTTTGATAGCGCTTCTGCACAGGTTAGGGGCAAGAAAGGGACAATGCGAGGCTGCTGAATGGGACCCGACGGCTGCCACAGTGGGCGAAAGTTCCGTGCAGGATTTTGGCGTGACCTGCCGAAGCGAGTGGAGGGGTTCCGGCAGGTCGCAATCAAGCGAGGGCGGGGACTAAATGGCTCCGGTGAAGCGGTTCCCCCGACTGGCTTCCAGGAGCCCCTTTGTGAAGGTCGTGGTGTGGCGTGGTGGATTCGTCTGCTGTGGTATGTTCGAAATTACATTTGCAAATGTCCAAAAAATCCCAGAATATTAAAAAAAATACCTGAATCAAGAGGATTTCTCTGAGTTGTGTGATGGCAAAGTTAGCTTCACTGTAACATCGTATGGAATCGGACTGTGCCCAGTGAGGCTGAGTGGGTACTAATGGAAAAGTACCCGAAGAGGTGTCTGAGTCGGTGCAAAGATAAACAGAGTTAGGAGCCACGACCTCAGAGAAACTAACTACGGTACCTCGATATTAGAGATACATACAGAGCGTCGTCCTGCTCCATCGTCACACTTTCTCGGTCCACACCGCACCGTAAATGAGTCATCTTCGTCCACTTCCTCGCCAACCTTCTGTCCCTCTGAACCAGGCAGCACTAACGAGGCAGAGCTTTATGTTTCTATGACAACAGTGCATGATATATGAAGTATTTGTTACAGACTGGCAAAAAAAGGGCTGGTGTGCAAAATGAGAAGAGGTGAGCGCGCCCCCCCCAAAAAAAGCACATCAGGTCGTAGTTGTGAAAGTAACTTTCTCCTTAATTTTTTTTTTTTGCTCGATCCAAACGATGGTAACTCACAACGGACCACAGCTGCAGTCTGCGAGAGTGATATTGATTTGGCTGCTTGGACGGGAGTTTTCATAGCTCCAACTTGTTTCATACTGGAGGCAGTTGGTCCACATTCTGGGATGATTGCTTTCACACTGAAGTCACGCCGCAGTAAAAAAAATTGGACCACTGAGACCACTCCTCCGAGCTGCTCTCTGACTGGCTGCCATTGTGCGGCTCAGCCTGTCAGACCCCCCCCAAAAAAACTGGGCCAGGCGAAATACATGCATGCATACAGCGTTAGACCCAGCGCACAAAGTCTCTTTCATGGAGACGCAGGTAATAATGAATTTCCAATGCAGTGGCCTGCTTGCTCCACGTGTATTATGACTGAGGATGGGAGATTGACGGAGGAAGCCGACGTTCAACTGGAGCACCGCTCCATCCCGAGCCACACATGTTCTGCGCCCTTCCCAAGGTGCAGCCACCACACGCTGTCACCTTCCTCTTCCAGAGCAGCAGCAGCAGCAGCAGCGGCAGCAGCAGCAGCAGCGGCAGCAGCGTTGCTGTTTAGCCGCTCGTCTGTGTCAACAGTCATCAGCCTGTTGAATAATTCCTGTCCAAACACCTCCGCCTCTCAGGCAGCTCGGAGCCAGCTGAACTCTGCTGCCCTGCTCTGACAGCTTAAGGTACTGAGCACACAGCCTCCCATAAACACGGGCGACCGACAGCGGCGCGCCCGCTCACACGTGCCGGCTCTTTCAAGTCCTGTCGAAGTGAGCGATATCCAGGCGATCGGTAAACATCTGTGGCATCGCGCTGGCTTGCGCGGCTGTTTGTGCACATGATGGAAACCACATATGTTTATTTAACCTCATATCAGGCTTCTTTTTTTTATCACTTTCTCGCTGTCTGACTGCTGAGTATCTCTCCAGTTTCATCTTCAATGAACGATAACGAAAGACCATCCAAGCCTGGACTCAAAGTGACATGTCGGCACGTGACAGGGCTGCAGACCCCACTTATAAACCCTAAAGTTGCAGACAGTTGACTTTGCAAAACGCTTCCTCCTGGATTGACTTCAAACAACACGATCATTTCACACAGAGATGCCGGTTTCACTGTTTCTGCAGTAACTCAACAGCTGCTGTTACACCGCAATTAAACAACCAGCTAAATCAGCATTGTGCATGCTAATGAGAATTAATGCCCCCCGCCCCCCCCCTCCAAAAAAAAAAACAGATCAGCTAAAGTTTCTGATAACTTAATCAACTCTAATTGCGTGTAATCTTCACCCTGAACGTTCATTCCATCTGGGTGCCTGTTTGTTTGCAACACCGAAAAGCTGGAAAATGGAGGGAACTAATTCATAGATGGTCTGATAGAGGCCAGATGCCTGAGCACCACATGGGGTCCCTCTGTATCTGGTATGCATGATACAGAAATGCACACGCAGTCTTTTTTTTTTTCAGAGTCCATATGCAAGATGCATTTGAGTGCAAGTATGTGTCGGCAGTGGGGGTGGAGGGGTGGGGGTGGGGCTTAGCACCTTTAAGGGGGATTCAGTTTGTTTGTTTTTTTAGCATCACTCTTGCTCCATAGAGGAGCAGATAAATGCAAAGAAAAGCAAGGAGTGAACAAACGAGACGCACAAAACGTGCAAAGTCCTATGAGGGGTGAGTGTGTGTGTGTGTGTGTGTGGGGGGGGGCTGCAGGACAGACATCAGTGATGACAGTATGAGGGGGCAATAATCCAAAAATCCTTCGAAGTGCAACAGCAGCCCAGAAAATTTCTACTCATAATTGCATTGGTGTCACATGCGCGCTTGATCGATACGTGCGCGCGAGCCTCGCCGTTTCCTTAACGCTCAGGTTTGAGATCGTGGGCTCCGAGACGGGGGGCTTTGAGACGTTAGAAAGAAAGAAAGGAAGAAAGAAAGAAAGAAAGAAAGAAAGAAAGGATGAAGCCAGCAGATCAATAACATTCAAGGGCAATGAGCGGCGGAGGCGAAAAAAAAAGGCGCTGGGCTGCGCCGCAACTTGCCAAGACAGGCGCAATAAACCGTCCATCAGTGCGCGTCTCCCCGATATGCATATTCATACAGGATGGATTGACCTTTAGTAACTCCTGGACTCCGCTGTTGGAGGGGGGGGGGGGGGGTACCAGTAGCCAGTAGCGACGGTGGGTGGTGGGGTTGGGGGGGTGATGGACAAAGGAGGCAAGAGAGAGACTTACTTCAAGACGACGCTGTCCCCCTGTCTGACCGTGATGTTGTCCTTCGTTACAATATCCCCACTCCTGGCCGGAACTCCTGCAGGTACAAGGAATAACACTTTAAGTCCGAGGACCACGAGGCATTTCCACGGCGCCGCCAGACAGCCACAGATCCCCATGTTTTTGTCTCTGTCACTGCGCAACTTCCAGGGAAACTTGAACCGGTCCGTGGATATTCCCCCCTCCTGGCTTTTTTTGGGTTTTGCGCCTTTGGAAGCCGCAAAGAGAAAGAAAGAAAAAAAAATCCCCACTCCACAAACAAGACGCAGCGCACGGCGAGCACCGGGGAGAGCCGCGATCTTATTTCTGATGATTTATTTACTCCCAAGTAAACAGGCTTGTTTTTGGAATACAGTCCGCCGGGGAAGAGGAAAGTGTCTCTCCGCGCACCCGCCGCTTCGGGGGAAGAAAAACAAACCGGACTTGGGAGGAGAGACGGAGAGAGAGAAAGAGAGAGAGGAGGGAGAGAGAGGGAGAGAGAAAGAGGCGCCGCGTTTCTCGGAGAAATGCGCACCGCACCGTCTCCTCCGCTTCAAACTGTAATCGCCGTGAAATGGATGCTCTCGCAGAGATGCATCAGCCAAGTCTCCTTGTATGTTCTCTTTCTCCCCCCCCTCTCCCTCGGTGTTCTCCCCTCTTCCCTTTTTTTCCGTGCCGTCTGGCTGAGATTACGTAAAGCTGAGAACACTGCGAAGAAGAAGAAGACGAAGGATAAAAAAAAAAAAGCGTTCAATTCGCTCGGTGGCCGTTTTCACTCCCCCTTTCGTTAAGTAAGACTCCAGCTCCTGAAGTCTCTCTCTCTCTCTCTCTCTCTCTCTCTCTCTCTCTCCTCCCCTTTTTTTTAATCTCTCGGTCGCACCGTTCACATGTGCCATGAGGACCATATGGTCTGCAGCCTGCAGGGTTTTCGTACTCCTAAAAAAAAAAAGGTTACAGTAAGTGGCATCCAAAGTGGGGTCCGGGGACCACCGGTGGGTCCTGAGGGGACACTCCTCCTTAGCAACCTGACAAATGGATCATTTATCCCAGCTCTGGACTTGATCACCATATGATGAGAAAAAAAGAAAGGGGAGGGGGGGGGGGTAGCAGGTGTCTGACAAGCCACAGAGTGGCTCCATACCTGGGGTCTGGGACTCCAAGGTGTGAACTCTCAGGACAATAGGAATCACAGTGGGACGCAAATTTGCGCAATCAAAGAAGGGGTTGCTACAGCCTCTCTTGGATTAAGGGGCCATTAACTTCAGTCCCCAGCCATTCTCACAAATACAGCATGCAAGCACGAGACCCTCATAAAAAGGGACCTCTGGCTACCCCTGAAGCCACAGGGTCAGTGCAAGGAATAAAGCAGTAAAGTAATGAAGCAGGCAGATCCAAAGCATCTCACAATCATATCAAGTCTTCCATCATGTGTGATCAGCAGTTTGTGTTTGGGACAGCTGTTAATTGATGATATTGTTGCAAATGGAAAATAAGACTTTTTGTAACCAGCACCAATGAAACTTCCACTGACACGATCCAGAGAGTCAGAACAGCCAGGATGCATGATTTCAGAAAGAATTCCAATCCGAGTCCTTCAAAACCCCATTTGTCACATCCGCCACATAGCAATAGTGTTGATGATTTTCACTGACAACAACAAAAAACAAATAAACGAGTACAGAAGTCAAGAGAATGCGCGAAGGGGGTCAGAGCGAGCAGAGTGCAGGAGACACTTGTACAAACACATTCTTCAAAAGTCAGGTGTGATCGTTTGAGAATCACTTTGGTCTGCGTGTCATCGCTCCGAGCCAAAAGTGCAGACCACTAAATCAAAGCACCACAACCCATTGATTCATCCTTGTCGAGCCATCGCAACTTTTCAAGTCATTTTTAAAAGTAATCATGAAAACGCCAAATTGGAAAACCTTAAGCTCTGCAGATGGATGGCTGGTTGAAAGCCCTCCTATACTATTGGTTTCATCGCTGGTCTACGCTGTGTTCAGACTCCTTTAAGCAGCACGCTTAAACATTCGCAAAAGGAAACTGAGACTTGTTAGTGCAGACGAGTCACACGGGTGGTGTCACACTTCTACTCATGCTGTCACAATTACACCAACTTTATTTTTAACTGTCAGTGAGAGCTTTTCCGAAGGCTGTAACATCTGTGACGAGAGGTTCTCAGAGAGCACAGATCTCTAACTGGCCACAGTGCGACAGTAGCCTTTTTGTTTTTTGATCAGCGGACTGTCCAGTATTCAGTTGTTCCTTGTACCATCCCTTACTCATCTGATGATCACAAAACAAGTAAGAGAGTTTCTTTACTTGGTGGCCACACACACAATTTACAGTTTTTGTTCATTTTGGACAACCAGATGAACAGATCACCACCAAAGTTGAATTGAATTGGTTCAAAGTTTAGCAAATACACACTATTTTTTTTACAAATTTCAACACCTTGATACATTTATCTATGATTTTGCTACATAACCAAAAACTAGCGTTGGCGATTACATTCCAGGCAGTTCAAATTGACCCTCATTACTGAATGCGTCCTGGAGATATCGTGGGCCAGGCCACAGCGAGACAGCTTTGAAAGGATTGGACGGATACATGTGGACTGAGTAGCCTTGGGCCCGGCCTTGGCCCAGGTGAAGAGGTGGGCTGTTGACCGATCACAAGGTCGCGTCTGCACGCCCAAGCGTCCCCCCGGGTGAGACTCGGAGCCTCGAGACGCCGGCGTTTCGTGGGAGCTCGCGTGGCAGCTTGGAGGGCAATCGGGTGAGAGGAGCTGCGAGCTTCAATTGAATTTTGTGCTTGGGGAAACAAACATAATTAAATAGCAAAACGAATAAATGAGAATCGAAGCACACGCAGACAAAATGGAATGCCTGTTTTCCAGGGTGCAAACAAGCACCCAGTGCCAAGGGGTGCAGCGGCACCCTTGTTGGTCCTCCTGTGGTGCCATTTCTTTTCACTGGGTGCACATATTGGATGTTGGTTCTGGTGCAGCTCTCACCACCGTGACCAACAATATTTACTCCCAAACTGATTGGTCTCACCCAGAGACTCTCTGAGTGGGTGACCATCAGGAGCAACCAGGGTCTCGCAGGCTCCAAATCGGAGGGACTGTTAAGTTTCCACTCACCTAATTGAATTCAGTCGGAGCGGGAATCAAGATTAGCGCTTGTAATAACAGGCTTCCCGCTCAGTGCCGGCTTCTCCCCGAGTGCTGTTCCTGCAGCACTTGAAACAGAGTTTTTTTTTTGTTGTTGATGCGCCCGTTGAATGATTTACGAGAGAGGTCCTTGATACGATGCGTCTTCAAACGAGGATCGCGGCGTGTTTTCATTCGCCGGCCACGACAGGAAACGGGTCAAGGACCACTTCTGTTGAACGGCATCTCGGAAGGGAAAATATTCAATTTCTTCCCCCCCAAAAAAACGTCACTTTCAGAAAAAGCGCCGACCTTCTCAGCAGAATAGAAAAAAACTGCGTTTTACAGTCAGGGGGTTTCGCATCAACATCACTCAGGCTGCAACAAAGGCAGAGGTACCGCGCGAGCAGAGGGAGTGTTGCTGTTAAAATCGGTGTTTTCAACAAAGGTGCAGATTGACTTTTAAGACTGCAGCTTACATCTGACCCCAAGGTTTCATCTGTTATATCTCACTTTTGTCCTGGTTTCCTTTGGAGGGTGTGAAGCAGATCTCAGACTCAATCGGGCATAAATGAAATCACTTCATTTAAAAACATTGTGGCGAGCAGCAATCACCTGAAAGACCGGAGGTGGTGGTGATTGGCTGGAGATAGGTCACGTGGGTGTTGTCGTTGCGGCTATTCCTGTTAGTTTTGTTGTGTTTTGGTTTTTGTAACTTGTTGTGGTGTGCAAACTGTGTTGTTTTGCTCTTGTTTGTGTTTGAGCATTATTTGTTGTTACTGTGAGTGAGGGTCCTGTTCCTGTTTATGACCTCACCTGTTTTACATGTGATAGTGAGTCAATAAAAGCGGCGTTGGCAACGTTGGTCTTGGCTACGCGTCAGGACTTAAACTCCTGATTCGTCACAATATTTTTTTTTCATTCATCACAATTTCTTATTCACATATCATTGATATTGGCAGGTGTTTCTTTCAATACAGCAAGTTCTGTTTGCGTCAATCTCAGTTGGTGTTTATTCACCATCCCTGTTATGCTTCCATCTCAGAACAATGAGGAGATTGGAAGGAACGATAACAATGATTGCAACAATTTGTCAATTTGGTAAACGTGCGGCATCCATAAATCAGTGTGTTTGTCGTGTCGTTCGTGTGCTGCGGCGCGCTTTTTTTTTTTTTGTCTGCTGTCACTCAGTGCGCAATCACGCGTGAACGAAGCATTCACAGCTGCGCTGCCGGTCGGAAGGGAAGAACGGTAGAGCGCGCACCTCTGCCAAGACTGAGCATTTCTTCTGTTTCCTTTATTTTCTGTCGTACCACATTCAGGGCGGCTCTTTGTTCAATGTCGACTTTTCTTGCTCCTCTGCTACTTTTTCACTCTCACCCTAGTCTCTTTCTGTCTCTTTATGACCACGAGACTTTGGCATCTTTCCCATCGGCACAATTTATTTATTAATTTTTTTCACATGAGGACAAAAAAACCTTGTCATATTTTCCTACTTTGCAATTTTATTTGAGCATATGCATTCGACATTAAAGTTATGATTTAAAAAATAATATTTTGGGGAATATCTTTTAGCATTAGTGCACCACATGGCTGCAAAATGACATATTTGTGCATGTGGGGAGTTCTGCTTCTTTCTCACTTTGTGTGGGCATATCGGTGTTCGTATGTCTAACAGATTTTTTGATTTATGTCAGCGTTTATATAGATTTGGTATAAATGTGCATGTGTGTGTGTGTGTGAGCACACGGATTTGTAGGCGTATAAAAATGTGTGTGTATAATTATATTTACTGATAGAGTCTATTCAACAGCGCGTTGAAGTCATAGGCATGGACGCGGACAAGCAATTCCGGCACGTTCCAATCTGTATTTAAACAACTACCGGGGAAGTGGAGAGCCCTTAAAATGACATGGAATTGCTCACTTTAATGAAATGTCCCGTTGACCTCGACATGGAAAGGGCTGCATGGGTGTCTTTGATTAAAAAGCTGTCTAAAGCGGCGTGCGGATTTTATGCGAACAGAGGCCGAGGCTAAAAATTTTTTTTTCGATCAAAATAAATCACTTTTAAAACATCCCGTGACGACGCTGGACTATTATTTAACCCTTCCAATGAGCAGCAGCAACCTTTTGCCTGATGTCCTTTAAAATTATCTTTTCATTTTCAGTGGATCAGAGCAAAAATATTTTTATTCTTATTATTTCTTAACCCGACAGACAATTCCACAAAATGAAATGCGAGGCAGAAAAAAGAAAACTTGTGAAAAGAAAAAAAAAAGAAATAATAAGTACCTGAACTGACTTGAGGAACACGTGTTCAACTGCTTGATAGTGGTAGAATTATTCATTGTACAACCTGTCAGCTTTTATATATGATGACAGTATGAAAACAAGCGGCACAATCACAACACGGCCTCAAAATGTTGTGAAATGAGAAAATTGATCCTGCAAGTTGGAAAAAAACTTCCTTGTCAGCTCCAGATGAGGCCTCTTCCATTTGTGTTACGAGTACCACCAGTGGTGCTCAGCCCCTACTCGTGGCATTTGAAGGACTCACTAAATTGAATATGAATAGAATAAAAAAATAAAGTATTTGAATGAAAGAAGATGGCACTGTCGTCCACCACCATTCCATAAAAGGTACATGGAAGGAGGGTTGGGGGTTTACTGGAGCCTATCCTAACTGACAGTGGGTAAAGACAGGGTCCTCCCCATTGACAGGCCCCCCCCCGTGCATTACAGGGGACCATCATGCCATGTAAAGTTGACCCTGTGTATGAGTTGCCCCCCGCCCCCAAAGGTTATCTAGTGAGGGAGGGGGGGGTCACTGAGGGATCACGCCTCACTTTTGTGTCGAGGTAAGACGTCATCTAAATTTCTCTGAGCCGCGTTCTCTTTGTGTGCCCCCCCCCCGTGCCCCCCACCCATCTGTATGCATGATGGTGCTGCCTGCCACAAGGGACAAGGAGCAATACATCTAACAGCTGCTCTATGACAGCTTTTGCGTCTCATGAGAAGATGGAACAAGATAATTTCTTTACCTTAACATCAATTTGGCACGCTGTTGCGATATCAGATGTGAGGCGACAAATGACATTGCGTTGACAGCGTCGAATGCCGTCACTGGTTAGGGGGAAGGAAGGGCGGCGGGAGGGGGGGCGGTGGGGGGGTGGATGCAAGTAACACATGACGTCCTTCTCCCTTCCTATCAAATGTTTGCACAAGTGTGAAGGCGCTGCTGCCACTCCAGCACTCTGCATTTGACATTCTCCTCGTCAGACACATGCAATCAGCTCCCCAATAAAAAAAAAAAAGGCATCCCTGTCTGCGCTAAACATAGCATGATGCATCTCCGAGACAATTATGTCTCTTACAAGGTGGAAGGCTTTGTTTTTCCTTTTTTTAAGGATTTTATGACCCAATTTTGTGGCTGCAACAGTTGAGCACAAAAACTTTCAGCACAGTGAAAGTGGACCTCTGGGTGTCATTAGACACAAAATATATTTGCCGCACCATCCCTGTATGTCCCATTTCTTCTCGTTTTCACCATTTTCAAGGCAGTGTGGCTAAATGCCACTATTCCCCCAACCCTGAGATGCACAAGTCACCGAGTGCTGGAGATATATGCAGCCTGTTGTCGAGTTTATCCGTAGGTTGTTATTGCGGAATTATGATGATGTCTTGCACCGAAGAAATTGGGCAAAGATAAGACTTAATTAAAATGATATCTGCCCAGGATGCAACCGGAGTCCCGTCTTGTGTGCGCGTTGTAATGGTTTTTAAATTAAAACCCCTCCATGACCTCAGCAAAATCTAAGATATGTGGTCTTAATTAGAGTCAAGGGTGTGAGGAAGGGCGGAAATGTGTGTGTGTGTGTGTGGGGGGGTGATAAGCCAAGGCAGTCTTTCACAACCCCCCACGTCCTCTTTAAGGACCAATTTTTGTCATTCAAACACATCAGTGGCTTCTTTTGTTGATGCACAACAGTAAGAGAGAAGGACGAAGAACGCCACCAGAAATCAGGAGCAATGAGTGTGT